>JBBPBQ010000002.1:2861137-2926668 GCA_037974755.1 Cicer yamashitae
CTTTTTACGATCACTGAGATTTTTTAATATTTCACATATTTACTAGTTTATTTTTTTTTTATAAAAAATTAACATAACTTTCATTCATGCATATAAATTTGTGTATATTAATTGTCTTACATTTCTAAATATCTTAACTTCGTAACAGAGGAGTTCTCTCATACTTTAAATACATTAAGCTACTACATATGTCTCTTTTTATAGATTTATATTATATTTTACATTTTTATTAAGAAAATTTTGGTAGTTTAGTTAATGTATTTTTATTTTATGCGTCGATGTTCATAAAATAATTTCTATATTTAAATGTGTCAAGTTTAACTTTTTATATTCTAAAATAAATTAGTAGTATTAATAAAAAATATGTTTGAAAAAATAATAAAATACGTCTAGTAAATTGGAATATAACTCATATTTAATGACATTATGTTTTCAAAAGACGCTTATAATTAAGAACAAAGGTGCTGTATAAATTTGTATCTCTTAAATTTTCGTTCATTGTATTTATGTTTGTTGTTGTTGAAAATTTTAAATGATATTCCCTACACAATAGATATTATTTGGGATATGTAACTTTTCTTATGATTTTAGTCTTTTAAAAATAAAAAAACTATGCTTTATTGGATAAAATAAAATATTTAATGTACATATAAATTATCACATCACCCGGTAATTTGCAATATATTATTAAACTAGACATATATATAAAAAAAAAGGACAAAAATCCAGTGGTAGATTTAAAAAAAACAATTAAAATTGGGGATTATATATATTGTCATATATAAATGTGACAACTTAAATTACGAACTAACAAAAATAAGAGAACTAAATTTATTTTTAAAGCAAAAAATTAATTAAATAATGTAAATACGGAAGAAAAAAAATTAAAAACAAAAGTCATTCAAGGAAACAAATAAATAAGCTATTGAGTCCATGAAAATTATTATTCAAACATTAATCATTTATCGGTTAAAATTTTCAAATTAGCCAACACAACCAAAATAGAAAGTCAAGGACCATTTACTAAATTTATTTTTAAAAGAAAAAATTTGTGTTACTTGTTAATATAATTTTCAAATTTGTGTACATTTTGAGAAACAATGAAATTGTCAGAAATTATTTTTACTATTTTTGAAAATGCATCTTCATTAATATTATTTTTTAAACAACGGCCTATGAGCAAATTTACTTTATATTGTTATATTTAGACCCTCATGAGTATTTTATATTTTTTCAATAATTTATTTTCTTTTTATGTATTACATCATTATTAGATCACATTTATCATATTAGTCTTTTTTTTCTTTCTCTTTCGAGTTATAGAGAAGTGTGAATGGATATTTTTTCATTTACCTTGTCCATCATTGTCTAACTGTTTTTGACCAATTTCTTACTACCCCACCTTTAATAAAACATCTCATTTCAATTAAATTTTTCCAAGTACAATATTCAAATATTGTTAAGATTCACAACGTCTATATCTAACAAAAATAATTTATATATTTATTTATTTTGTAGTATTAATACTCATTTCATCTCTTAGAATAGAATGTCATTTTAACAAAAAAAAAATATTATTTTAAAATAATTGTCATTTACAATTTTAAATATAACTTTAATTATATTTTTCTATACTACTCTTTAATTAATATTATATACATAACATTTAAAACATCATTATATTTTATATTAATAATAGTAAAAATTATAGCCATAATAGATACTTTGATTTCTTAATATTTATTGAAAAAACCTTGAATGAAATTTACTGTTGGACGGAAGCAGTATTTTTTAATAGACAAATATGGAAAAAGTTTAGACCATTTTCATTTTGAATGAGAGATACGATAGCAGTGTGAGAGTTGTCTCATCTGAATGAGTCACGCCGTTCTTGTTGTGTGTCTACCACTTCACCATCTCAAGAGCCAAGCCATTTGCGTTATTACTGTCATCCCAAAAAAGGATCTCTTCTCTCTACACACAAAAAAAGCTGCATCTTAAACATGAATCATCACTGTCATGATTGAGAACCTCGCGGGATAGGTCAATCTTAGATTATAAAACATTTCAAAATACTAAACCGTTTCAATGATACGGAACACGAAACAACGTGGGAACATAAAAGGAAAAAGTAGTCAGGTTGCTTTCTAGCCTGAAATAAAGAGTACCCATTTCTTTCCCCTTATAAAATAACGACTAATTTTTTCCTTTACACGGTGTGCTTAAAATTACAATAGTTTAAACTTTAGAGTGATATTAATTACTACAAGGTAAATCTTCCAAAATAAACACAAGAATAATGGATAGTTAATTTAGTAGAGGTTGGTTAAAGAATTATTCTTATATTTGATGGAAAGTATGGGAGTGATAATATAAAAAAATAATCAAATTTAGTATTTTTTATTATCATAAATATAAAGTATAATTAATGTTTTAGAAGTAATTTACACAGTAAGAATTAGAGGATACAATTAAAAATAAATAAATAAAATTAAAGTAAAAAATGAGAATGACACTTGTTTTAGTCAATTTTTTTACTAATAACACCTGTTATAAAATGAAAAGAGTATGGTTCCATTTATTCAATCATTTTTCGGCGATTCTTAATGTACTAGTATATATAGTAAATACGTTTGGTTTCATACATAAAATTGGTTTTCGTTTACCTTATATCAATTAAAATTGATTTACTTCTAAAATTGATTCTAATCCAAACGTAGTTTTTATCAAAAATATATTATTTAATTTATTTTTATATAGTTATACTCAAACATTAATTTTACGTTCAAATAATTGGGTAACTTTTATTTAAAATTAATTTTATTCAAATTAAGAATACGTGTATTCAAAACGAATCACAAAAGTCCACTTCAAAATTAGGCAATGAATAGTGAGAATTTCAACACCAAATCTCCTACATTTAAAAAATATTGGGTGTATATTTATAGAATGTATGCAACTTGAGTTTTGAAGAGATAAAAAAAATGATATGATATATTGATAATGTGATATAAAGAGAGATATATAAAAGAAAAAAAAATGAAGTGTTGAACGAGTGTATGAAAATTATAGATGCATATATCATTGTTGTGGAATTTTATTGTAGTTTTTCATATATAATAGTAGAAACAAATTCATGAACAAGAGACACTCATCATATTTTTATGGTCTACTTGTTCAAATCAAACATATATAATTAAATTCAACTGCTCACACACAACAATGTAACTTTATTTGTCCAATTCTTCGTTACCCTTTCCTAATATGATTTCCTAAGTTCATAGCACCCTCTTCTAGCACAAAATGAAATTAGTCCTAAGATCGATATAGTAGCATATTAAAGATCAAAAAGCTAGTTAAACAAACATTAATTAAAATATTAACTGTGGACTAATCCATAAGATAATGCCATGAGCAAGATAGCAGCCTCCTTCTCATCCTGAGGGAAAACTTGTTGAACAGCCAAATTGTTACTCAACATTAATGTGAAATCCTCGAAACTAAAATTGTTTCTAGTTTGAGATGGTTTAGTTTCAACCTTGCGCTTCTTTTTCATATGTGGTACTTTTGAAGACTGATGAATTTTGGATTTATTCTCTTTTTTCTGCAACTTGTTTTGCTTCACGGATGATGTCTTATCACCTGTCATCACACCATTTGCCGCTGCTGCTGCAGCCATAGCACGTCGAGCCTTCCTTTGTCTAATCCCACAAGCGTTGCAAAGTGTCTGTTAAATTTTCAACATCATAACTAACTAATTAGCAAAATAATATAAAATAATGCTGTTCTTCTCAAATCCTACTTATGTCAAAAGTTTAAGCCTAAAAAGTACATAAATAACAGGATTAAAGAGATACAGTTTTGTTTCTATGGCTGAGACTTTGAGTTCATCTTATTTTATTTTTTGAAATCATCCTAGTTAAGTGTTAGTAATTAATTGTTAATTGATAGATAAAAATAAAATAAAAATGATTACACTTTTCTCTTTATGTTGTGTTCAGAAAAAAGATTAAGAAAGTGAATAAAATCTTTACTAACTAACCAAAATTTAAGGACGTTGTAACTAACTCCTAAGAAAAGTGATAAGTAATTCATTAGTCAATCAATATTTCTATTAGGTAACACTGTGTTTAGGTAAAAAAAATGTAGTTTTAATCAAAATTGCAATAGTTCGTGATCTTACTAAATTGACGGTTAATTTTGAAATTTGAATTGAATTTACAATTTGGTATTTCATGAATTTAAATAAAGTAAATAGGAAGGATGTATACCTTGGGGCCTTTTGGTCCACTTCTCCAAAGAGGGGTCTTAGTAGTGTTGCAATCAGAACAAACCCTAACAGTTGGAGTAGTTGAATAATTGTTGTTGCTGCTGCTGCTGCTGTTATCTGTTCCTACCGGTGACAGTGGTTGCTTTTGATTATCTTCAAATTTGTTGTTAGAGCTATTTGGTACGTCATCAGAATCTACCATCTTTGAAGACATCCACTTTGTATCTGCAGTTTCAACTGCTTCAATATTATTCTTATTATTAATTCCATCACTTTCTTCTTTTTTCCATCGAATTGTCAGTTTCTGTTTCATGCTTCTGCTGTCATGGTTTTCTGCAGTTGAAGGAATCATCTTCTCAACCTAATTAAACAACATGATCAAAACAAATTAAGACATAGTGATCATCATAACTATATATTATG
Organism: Cicer yamashitae; assembly: GCA_037974755.1. NCBI lineage: Eukaryota > Viridiplantae > Streptophyta > Magnoliopsida > Fabales > Fabaceae > Cicer > Cicer yamashitae. The sequence goes on from JBBPBQ010000002.1 coordinate 2,865,831, forward strand.
AATATGATCACGGATTAACTATGCTATACTATGTAATATAATATTTTACCTCTTCAATATAATTTGGCAAGTCACAGTATTGATTTGGGGGATCTAATAGAATAGGATATGAAGTGTGATGGTTTGGAGTAGAAAATTCATGGTAATGATGATCTTGATTAAGATCCAGAGATAGTGAATGGTGATAAGGTGGTGATGGAATCATGGATGAATACACAAAAAATATTGAGAGAAAAGAGAATATGAATGAGTGCAAAGTATTGTTTAAATAAGAAACTGAAACGGACTTGTTCCATTTTGTGATCCACTACAAATATATAGAATAGAATGAGAGATAATATATGTGGCAACATGTGATCAACTCCCCTGTTCATCATATAAGAATAAATTATATTAATTTTATTTTTGAAATAAATGAAAATTTAATATACTTATTTTTGGTAAATTAAATTATATGAATATGGTCAAAATACTCATTGATGTTTGATCAAAACTGTGATGAAAATTAGACTATTTAATTACATTAAATGTTTTTTATATACTTATTGACTGAAGTAAATATGCATAGTAGGAATTAAAGAAAGGGGAAATTTTCTCCCCTACTCTTTAATTTTATTAGTACATTAACGGTGACTGTGATCAAGATGAGATCGCAAATGAAAGTAAAAATAATATTTTTTTTTTAAATAATTATCGTAAATGATATAATAATAATAATTAAAAAAAAAACTAAAATTGTATTTGTAAACTTAAGGTGACGGTGCACAAATTATTTTTACAAATGTGATAGTTATTGTACAATAGAGAGTATAAAAGTAAGGAAGTGTAAAAAACTATCTTTGATCTTAATTATGAATAAAAATACTTATTTTCACATTTATTAAATAAGATAGTAGTTGAGTGTATAATTTTTCACAGAAAATACTTTTAACTCAATTTTTCATTGAATTTTTTTTTATTTTATTAATTTCATGACAAACAATAAGCACATTTTCTAATTTACCCTTAACTATAACAATCATCTCCTTACAATATTATAAAATTAATGTAAGAATTATTAATTTTTGAAACAATTATATTAAATGTGGATAGATTAGTTTACCGTAATTTATTTATATATGAGTTGAACAAATATATACTAGTTCATTGTTCTACTTATATATTGAGCTAGCAGGAGGGGTTAGGATTTTTGTAAGTTTTTTTTTTTTTTTTTTTGACAAAAGAACTCTTGTAAGTTAAGATAACTGAATTTGAATTTGCACCGTGAGGGTCTCTTATACGCTTCCGAATTTAGAAAAGAACTGCTTTTTTGTCTCTTATATTAGATTGTTTATAAGATGAATACGTGATATATTCGTAAAATAATAGACATTATTATAACCAAAAAATTATAGATATTATGAATCTTTGTAAGAAATTTTTAAATATGTATCTTTGTAAGAAAGTTTTTAAATATATCTTTAATATTAATGCAAAAAATTATTCAAAAGTTAGTTGGTTTAAAATCAGGGATCACAAATAAAAAAATTTAAACTACTAAAAGGTGATGAAATTTTTTATAGAGACTAAAAATAAAATACTAAAATTTTATAGGATCTAAAAATTTATTTAACCTTATTTTTTTTACTTAAAAATGACATTCATTCAAATTAAAAAAGTACATTGATCGAGAACACATACAAATTTGCTAAACCTGAAAAGGATGAACCTGCAAATAAACTCATATCACCCGAGTTAATTGCATAAAACGACAATATGCCTATAAATTTGATAATATTAAAATAACCAGAATACTCATGGATCCATATCTGTAACGTTTACGACGTTGAAATCATTGATTGAATTTGTATATACTGGGTTAAAGTAAATCCGTAAATCTGGAATAAATGAACACTGCAACGAGACCAAAAAACCATACAGACGTCACACTTAATTGGTGAGATAACAAAAAAATACAAATAAAAAATTGATTTATGTGAAAATAACTTAGTTAGGTAAAATTATTGAGGAAAACAACGTAGATTATTGATTTTAGACCAAAAAATGATCTTAAATCACTTATCTTCTATTACGAAGAAAATGAAGATAAAAGAAAGGTAGAGAGAAAATGACGGCTAGACCTAAATTTACAAGATAAAGGATATATATATAACTAATAAATTAATATCTTGAAACTATAACTCCTTAATTAAACACTGTAAATGGTTGAGTGTAAATTATAATGATCTAATTTTCCAAGAAGAGCAATAAGTATATGAAGGTAAATAGGAAAAATGAGCGGAATTGAGAAAATAAAAGCAAGGGGTATAAATGATAAGACATTCACGTGAGTTGATGAAGGCAAAGAAGACAAATAAAAAAAAGACAAAATATAATACGAAGTGTGTGGAATGCTATTACGCTGACCCCATACGTATGACAAAACCTTATCCGCATAAATTGTTTTTACTGTTGCGATTTCTCACTGCATTACACTGCATTTATTATTATCAAACCCAGACTTTCCCCTTTTCATCATTTTTGCTCTAATATTACTATAATGTTGGAATTAAAGAAAAAGAGCTTCAAAGTCTAAAACCATTCAATATTTTAAGGGAAGGGACACACCCATTTAATTTTCATGTTTTAACCCTTTCTTATATACTATATTTTTGTGGTTTTTATTTCACTATTGCAAAATCAACTTGTCATTTCAGTCTATAGTTTGGATCGCAATTCTCTATCGTATCGAATACACACAGTTTCCCATTAATTAATGAATTAATTTCATTTTCTAAAATTTATCTGCCGTGTATCTAAATCCTTGTATATAAGTATAACACACAATAATCATGTCTTGCGTCCTTTTCAGAGTTATTTATTTTCGAAAAATGTCTTTTCTAAGAGGTAGTACATGGATCGCCAACCTTACACAGATGTCAGTGGCTAAGAAGCAAGTAGTACAAATTAATGTATTCATAAATAAATAAATAGTACTAATTGTGTTCACATTAATGTTGCCCTGCGTAGATAAATATATTTTTTTTAGATAAAGTGCGTATAATAATTTTAAGTACTGAGATCCTCTACAAATTGATATTGCACCATATATACAACTAGATTTAACAAACGATTGTTCCACTATGTAGCTGTATAACAATGCCCACATCAATTATAATTGTTGATGGCTAGCGATTTTGGTATAGTTTTGGTTAGTTAGTGAACTAATTGGTATAGTTTTGGTTAATCAGTGAACTAATGCTTAAAAGTCACATTGACCTTAAAAATATTATTTAAAAATATAAATTAATAACTTTTTTATTGATTATTATGGAAACAATAATTTAATCGATATAAATTTGATAAATATAAAAAAAATGTATTTTCAAAATTAAACTTATGAAACCATCGTCAAATAAATTATTAAACTATTATAAAACGTAAATACTCATTAACTAATTATACTTAAGAAGTATTTTATTGGCTGTAATTAAAATTACAAATAACTTTTAAATATTGTTCTATAGTAGGAAACGATGTAAAAACATTGAAATTAATTATAACTCAAACAGACAATAAAACAGCAAAATATCCTAGAGAGTAAACATCAAAATTCAGACGTACTAGACGTTGTGTACTACTACTACCACACATTAATATCCAAAACATGACAAGACCATAAACAACATGGAACATAGAAGACCTTTATTCTTGGAAATTAATTAAAAATTTATGTCTATTATGTATATGACTATATAAAACGATAAATATATAATCATGAAATTTTTTACGATCAGGAAGTAGGCTACGTATGCGGTTTGTAAATCACGTTTGGTACTTGTGGCAATGGTGGGATTGAGAGTGACTTGATGAGAAATTATAATGTAATTTCTGTCTGTAATATAGAGTAAGTCCAAAATTATAGTACTTTTCAAAATTGGCAAAGGGGCCATTGCTTTTAAGCTACATGACATTTTATTTTTTCTCAATTACAGATTGCCCATGGCCCCTTGATCTGATCAATTTGTTATGGTGGGTGCATAATTTTCATGGCCAAGGAGGCTAAAATTTATATTTAGGATAAGTTCATATTTCCCAATATAATTTAATCAGCTATATATATAAAATAAGATGATGATCAAATATATGGACACGAACGTAATTCATTGGTTATTGACACTTTAATGGGAGCATACTATAATAGCTATATCATCATCAGAATTGCAATCATTGTAAAAGATTATGTTAATTTCTACAGCCAACTGAAATTCAATTCCGTTTCCATCAAAGGCTAAATAGTTTAGAGACTAGATTGCTATATGCTTTATCTTTGTTATAAGTATTAGTAATATGTTTTCTTTTAGGAAAATAGTCTTTGGATACCTCATACAACCATCTACACATTAAGAGATAAATAAAATAAAAAATATTGACGTGATAAGAGTAAAAACTTCTTTCTTTTAAAAATAATATTTTGCAAAATTTAAAAATTAATTGATATATCAATTATGAAGAATGTATTCACTTTTAAAAAAAGAGATTTTATCATATTATATGTTATTCTTTTTCTAACACACTTTAAACCTTAACTTAAGACCCAAAATTAAAAACAAAACCCAACCATTAAGAACATTATAATCCAAAACGTAATGTCTCCTATCCTAAATCTCTATGCTTAGAATAAGTATATAATTACATGAAAATTTTAACTCACACTTCTCACATTGTCCCCACATTCCAGCTATCTTTAAAAATATCAACTTTCTACTTCACAATTTTTCTCAACAAATATTTGAGACAGATATCGTTCTGAAAATTTCAAAAACTAAAAAAATCCATAATTCTAAGAGATTTTACAATTCAAAAATATGAAATTTTGGATCTTTCTTATTCTTAAAAACCTAGAACGTAAATCAATTTTTTTAACTTATTTTCTTTTAAAAAATAAATTTGAGTTCACCTCAATGTACTGATTCTAGAAATATTTACAACCATCTGTGACTGCAAGCAAATAATTAAGTTTAAGAAATTTTACGTAGGCTGCAACATGTGCCTTGGCTAATGTTATTATTTTTTTACATGTAAAAATTTACACGTGCTCTAGATTTTTTGAATAGTTAAAAATAGAAGATATACTTATATTTCAGATATAAGATTTTTGAAAAAAAAATTAATTTTATATTTTTCGAAACATATATGTGTCTCAAATTTACAAAATGTAGAAAAATTTAGAATTAATTTTTTTAACGAAACGTTAACTTGTGTACTGAATTTTTCTAAAAATTTGTATAAATGAAATTTGATGTTTTTAAATAGTTGAACGACTTTTGTAATTTTAACGAGGTTGTTGGGGTGAGGGAACAAACTGTTGGAGTGTCTAATATATTTTTCTAATTAGAAAGATCAATTTTGACTCTGGGCCTGTTGGCCCAAGGATTCAGGTCAATCTTTACATGGCAGATTTTTTGAACAAAAAAAAAAATGGCTGATCTTAATTTCTTTCGCGTGGGAGTTAAAAATTACCCGGTTCTTAGATTTTAACTCAACAGTTGAACTCAAGACCTCGCATGTGTGAATTTTTAGTAGTAATCATCTCATCTATAAATTTTTAAAAAGTTATCCATAGTAATTATTTTTATTATTCCTAGAAAGTATCATCCACCATTAATTATCTATTTCATAAGTCTCACTTTTTTATTAGTAAATTAAAATTAACACATATTTTGATAAATAAAAATAAAAAATATTCTAAGAAAATGTTAGTTATATTGATTTCAATGATAAAATATGTTTTATTTACTCAAATATCCTATGAAATATGAATACTTATAAAATAGTAAAGTATCCATACTAGTAGAGCCGTTAAAATGGACTAGCACACATAGTTCTACCCACAAAACCCGATAAAATATAAAGCTTGGACTCTAAATTCCAAGCCCGAATTATAGTTAAGCTTTTTAACCGATCATAAAAAACCGTACTCGTACTTGGCTAGCCCAATCGGGCTTAGGAGTATCCGCATGACCTAAAAAAATAGTATAATGTTAAAACTTTTGTATCATATTTAAACCATAAACACTAAACACTACAAGAAATAGAGTCCATAAAATGTTAAAACTTTTGTATTATATTTAAAAAAATCTTAATATTATTTTTAAAAAATGTTACAATATTGAAAAAGTTGTGTAATTTTTCTAAAAAAAATATATAGAGTATTTAAAAATACAAAGTTTAAATAAAAAAATTTAAATTAAATTGCAGGTTGGCTCGAAAGGCTGTAACCCGTTTAAGGTCAGGTTTGAATAGTAATTTTTTGGTCCGATTTTAAAGAGGGTTTTTAATTGAGTTTAGTTTGATAAAATTGTAGTCCGTTAGGGTCAGTCTTAAATGGGTCGAATAGCTTGTTTTAACAATTCTACATATTGGGTACTCATTGTTGAGATAAAATCTCTTTCAAATATTTCAACGATAACAAAATTAATTCAAATAATATGATTATACATATTGTCTAATATGTGCTCTTGAGTGTATCTAAGTTAAAAAACAGGTGCCTCATCACCTTGACCAAAGAGAAGTATATTTACACAATCTGACATGTCCTATAAGCTAGAGGATAAACAAGTAAAGGATGAAACTTTAACCTCTAAGACAGAGGATATAATTCTTGAGAAAGTGTTTTCCTTGACAAGAAAAGCTAGACACTACAGCTCTTGAAAAAGGAAAAAGTCAAAAGTACAAGTCATGTACTAACTTATAGAAAGATCAAACCTCCTATCCGAGGACGGACTGCAAACTCATCCTCCAAAGCTTATGTATTACAAGGACAGCTGAATGACACTTATGTAAATCAAATTAATGACTATGGACATTTAATCAAGTCTCCAACGGTCACTTAGTACTTTTCCTCATGGATAAAGCTTCATCACCTATATAAAAATAAGAGAACTCTTCATCATTCAACACAACAACTACTCATACAAAAGAGAAACACTCAAAGCTTAGAAGAGCTATCTCATCCATTCTTTGCACTTTCTACAGTCTTTAACTATATCTTTGAGAGTATCCTCTTATAAAGGTTTGTAAAGAGAAAGAATCATACTCTCATCACTATTCACTAAATTTGTATATTCCAAGTTCATATAAACTTGGTAATAGGTGTAAATCAAGAAGAAAGATAGTGTAAGTCTGGTGAGGCTGGAAAACAAACACAAAGAGAAAGAATCCCTTTACAGGACAAGTCATTTTGAACTATAGTGAAACTCACAAGTTTGTAAAGAACTGGACGTAATCCATTTTGGGTGAACCAGTATAAATCTGTGTGTGTCATTTTTATATGCTTTAGTTTTTCTGCTTCATACATTCATCCTCTTTTAACTTGCATTTCATCCTCTCATAGAGGACACAGTTTTAAACATCTCTCTAGAAAATTTAAAATCATAATATTTCTATTCAACCCCCCTTCTAGGGATATTTCTGTTACTTCACTCATGAGTACTCTCTTTTATATTTGAGTTTATTTGTACCGGTGGGTATCCAATCATATGTTTTTCTTATATATATTAATATAATATTATTTGTTGATATAATTAAAGTAGCAAACATAATTTTTAACTTTTTAAACTTTTACACTTTTTTCTTAGTTATATCCAAATTGATTACTTACGAGAACTGAGCTCGCATAACATTAAGTTCCTGTATGTAGTAAATTAAGTTCACGTAAAATACGTAAATTGAGTTCATATAGTGTATTTGGATGTAACTGGAAGAAATTGTGTAACCAACAAAAGTGAAACTTTTATTGTGGTTTTGGGTTGTTAATTGAACAATTTAAATCTGTTAATTAAATTATATAAAAAATTATGTTTTTGATTAATGTACTTATTCCTTAACATTTTTTTTAAATATTGTATCCCGTATTTATATAAGTATCTGGTACCAATACCAATACCAATACCAACGCTGTACTCGTACCTACTTATCATAAAAGTACCCTTATTAGTTGCATTTAATAGAGAAATCTGATAAGTTAGAGATGTAATATATAATATAATTACGGCAGAGGATTAGCATATGGAATCATAAAACATTCACAAAAGAGTAGAAGTTTTGAATCCGATCCATTTAATTGCTTCTGACTTTATTGTATATTGACTAGTAGGTAGAACCAAAAAAAAAAAAAGAGCAAAGTTTGGTTTCGGGCGCAAAAAGGGCCATAAGAATATAATAGGATCGGATTCAAAGCAGCTGAATTGGATTGGGTATTTTGGTGGAATCTTGCTTGATGAGTATTGGGAGCAACATGTTGCAATTAAAAGTACCAATAAACTCTCAATTTACTTCATTTATTTATGATTTATGAAGTTATACTGTTCCAATTTAGTCTCTAAAGTATATAAAAGAAAAGCTTAAATGAAGTTTAGCTCCTCTTATTTTTGTTTCATTTTTAAATTTATGATTTTAATCTTTTCTGTTTATTTTTTAAAATATGTGACTTTTCCCAACTTTATGCATTTAATTTTAAATTTAGTTGATGAATCAACTGAGATGTTATGTGACAATTGAATTGACAATATATAAATGAGTTGTTAAGTTTTAATTATGATAAAAATTAATGTATATTTTGATAACACATAGATGATTTGTTAAATGTTAAGCGATAATCTACCTTCAACTAAAAAAAGTGATAATCCAACTAAGTTAGTGTCACATCATCAATTCATCTATCATATTAACATTTTTCTTGTCACATCAACGTTTCAAATACATAAGTCATGAAAAAAAAAATCAAATATTTTAAAAACTATTACCAAAATAATAGATTTAGATATCAGAGAACCAAAATCATAAATAAATTAAAATAGAATAATATAAATTATATTTAAACATAAAAGTAATAGACAATTTCTAACATATATGAAATCCATCATTTAGTCTTTATTGTTGTTAAGATGGTAGGGATTAATGAAACATTTTTTCGTATATTTACTAAAATAATGAATTTTATTTCTTGCTTTATTTTAGCAACTAAGTTGGAGAGTTAGTGATGAATTAAAAAAAACAAATTGAGAGTTTATTTTTAAATGTGTTATACAAATAAGTTATGTAATTATCAATTGCAGTGATATAGATAATTAGACTTTTCGCTTATATTTATTTTGACTTTAGTGTAATTCTTAAATTATACTATTGATAAATTATACGTAAATTCTATTGTAAATATTTAATGAGATTCATGATTCTTTATGATCTCTCCTAATATAAATTTATTTATTTTTTTTAAAAAATAGTATGTCACATTCAAAGATGATAAAAATCAAAAGAAAACATATGCTGTCTTAAATGTATAATAATAGTAAGAAAGGAAATGAGATACATTTAGCAAAGGTCACGGCAAATGCTGTACACTAATAATTGTTTGTTTTGATTAATCCATGTGGGTTCAAATATCATGGAAGAAAAGAAAAATTGGGTCCTAAGTTAAATAGCTTATACTACTAAACTAAGTACTTAGGTTTTCGAAATGTATATAAATAAAGCAGTTGTAAGCTTCTAATATAGTTCTCACCAGCTAGCCATCAACACCACACCCCTCAACTACCTTTGTTAAATCTCTTTGCATTTCTCAAAAGAATAAAAAAGGCATTGTGAAATATGAACTGAAGAAACAAAAAGAAGAAACCCATTTCTCTAATGGAGAATTTACTTAGGAGAAAGTTCTTTATCTTGCTATTATTATTTTTGTGTTTGTGCGGTCACTTCCTTTGTGACTTATGATCACAAGGCCATTCTTGTTAATGGATATAGAAGAGTTTTGATTTCTGGGTCCATTCACTATCCAACAAGTACTCGAGAAATGAAATAGTCACTATAAAGTATCGTGATTTTTTGACAAAAATTAGTATATTTTAAAATTTTGATCAAATCACATTGTGACGATAATTTTATCAAATTCACGGAGATTCTAAATATGTCAAAATATCTTGTATGTATCTTAATTGTCTTTAGATAATTGTAGATGTGGCTAGACCTTATTCAAAAGGCCAAAGATGCTTAGATGTTATACAAACCTATGTGTTTTGGAATAGACATGAACCTTCTCCTGGTCAGATAAATCATATATATTTCTGTATTAGTTTTAAATTTCATTTCATTTGTTAAAATGTTAACTAGAAAAATCGTTCATTTTTTCATGTACAAAAAAATTTAGTATTATTTTGAGTATACGATTTGGTTAAATTCACCAAGTTGAGTTAGTTTTATGTATAAAATCACTTCAATTTTTCATGAGTTGAGTTAGTTTCAGCCATTAGATTGACATGTCAGACCAACACTTATGAACGATTTTTTATGAAATTTTTTGTTTGATATTTCATTATTGATTTTTTTAATCTTCATTTTTCTCATAGAAAATAGCAAGATTTAATATTTTCTAGATATCAACTTGTTTTTTATAGACAAATTAACTCTATTATTGTCGTGTAAATGCAACTCATGCGATAAAATATTTTGAGAATATTTGATATGCCAAGATACAAATTTGAATTTACAACATTTCACTTCTCTATATTTAATGTGTAAGTTCCATTACTGTACTCTTTAAAAAAAACATAAATATACTATTTTGTATCTTTTTGCCTCGAATCCATATTTACATTATGCAATAGATTGATACATGCAATGGTTTCTATTGCGAAAACTCCACTCCCAACAAGAACTACAAACCCAAAATGTGGACAGCTTGGTAGGTCGATGAAAACAAACGAATGCCTAAAATTTATTATCAAGATTATGTATTTAATTAGTTTTGTTAAACTTGTTGTTATGTAGGTACACAGAGGTGTAAACATGTGACATGATTGATGATTAATTCAAAATCCAATTAAATTTGTTCAGTCTTTTCTGACATCTATTTGTTATAATTATTTTTTACATTATATATATTTTTTTTCAACAATCAATATTATTAATTAATATTATTAATATTTTATTAAAGATAAAGATAAAATTCGCAATATCTTTAATACTCTCTACTATTTAACTAATTCAAACCACTAAATTAAATTTTATTTTTTTACGCTAAATTAATAATATCATCTAAAATATATTGTATTTGTGTGTTTTTAGCGATTATATATTTCTAAGGAATGTCCTTTTAAAAACATAAAGAAGCTTTACTAAAAAATAAATAATTGCTTAGATGTGAACACCATCAAGTAGTTTTTATGAGAATACTCGACATACATGCTTCTATATTGTAATTTTATTTTCTTATTTATGTTAATTTAGGTACATGTATTCAAGACAAAAAATGATGCTTGTGTTGTGCCGCATATCCTTGCAAATTATGACACCAAATATTCGGCAACAATTAAATTTGGAGATGGACAATATGACTTACCACCTTGGTCTATTAGCATTCTTTCTGATTGTAAAACTGAAGTTTTCAACATTGCAAGCTTAAGATATTTTAAAGCACCGAGATGTATCTGATGTTAATCATCATGTTTCATATACTTATACAGACAACTTTTATACTTTCTCAAATTATTTTTTTAAGTATGAAAATTAATATTTAATTTAACAATTAAATTTGAAGTTATAGATAAATTATTAAATTAATAATATTTTAAAATCTTATCAATAATATATTATAAAAAAAAGGTCTTTTAAAATATCCGACATGAATTTTTGTAAAAACGCAAGAACTAAAATTGATAATCGAAAGTTTTAAAAAAAACAAAGTTTGAAGAAATTCTTTAGGATGAATTAAAAATAAAAGTTGATATATTTAAAGGACTAAAAACATATTTAATCCTAAAATAAGATTGCACATATGCTAGATGTCACCTTGTAATCTACTAATTTGACTAAAAAAATAAACTAAAGGGACTAACATGCATTAATAAAAATTATGTAGATGAAAGAGAATAATTGATTCATCTCAAAATAACTTAATCATTTGTTTATTTAAGATATATTAAAAAAATATATAAATAAAAAAGTGAATATCATTTTTATCCAATTATCATTAATAAATATCGGATACTCATTAATAATATTTCATTATAAATGATGCAAATAATAATTATTATATAATATAATTGTTGTGAAAGTGTATTGCAAATAATAATTATTATATAATATAATTGTTGTGAAAGTGTATTGAAATTGAAAAGGTAGTTCATCTTTTTTGACAAATTGATTTTTGCAAATAGAGTAATAGATTAAAAGATAGGAAAGAAGTTAGCAGAGATAGAGAAGGGAAAGTAGACAATCACATTCTCAAGATTATGGAGATCATGCGTCTACATGCGGTCGTACTTCAACTTCATGTAATCCATATAGTTTTTAATGGGAGGACTACATTTATATCGATTGCAGACACAATTGATTGTTGGTCAGAGCAAAAGGAGGAGTAGGACTCATCATGTCAGCCAAAAACGGACTATACGAAATGAAAAGACCCAACGCCAAAGTACCCCTCATTTTAATTCTTTCCTTTGCAAGTCATTACCACCACACCAAAGAATGGTACTACTACATTCGCCTTCCTATATTTAATTAGTTATTAAACTAAATTTGGACACACTGATTTTCAAATTAATAAAAACAAAGTAAACAACCAGTGGAATAAGAAAGTAAACTTAATCAACAACTTTTTAAAAAATAACAAACCGTCCTCCCTTTACAAAAAAAAAATCCATATACTACCGATATTTCTTTTCTACTTCTTCTGTTGTATTGTATTGACAAATTTAAAATGAAACTTTAACTATACACTATATTGTTGAGAGTTGTTGCTGACCTGCGGAGTGAACATTGTTGAGAGCGATAGCACTTGATCATATTTGGGGCTGAAGCTGAAACCGCTGACATCGACGCTTGCCATCAGAGAAGTACCGAAATCAGAAAAGGAAGAACCGCAAGTCTCTTCATTGCCGTTGATAGTGACGTAGGAAGAAGAAGATTGAAAAACGAGGAGGGAGGAGTAAGGATCATTAATGAACTTAACCGCCGCTTCCCAATCTTCTTGTAAGATACTGAAAAGGTCGTCGTCTTCGTCTTCAATGTTGGACGCTGAATGTGGTGTTTTGGAATCGGCGTTAGGTTGGACGGAGGAGGAGCAGTCCATTAGATTTGGAGGGAGAGTATGTGTGGAAGTTGAAATTTGTAACGCAGAAGGAAGGGTAATGGGAATTGCGATGAAAAAGAAGAATCTAGAAGGTTTTGGATATTAGGACGAAAAAGTCGCCCAAACAGAGGTGGGTCCCACACTAAATATTTATTTTTCGATATATTTTCATTGACGCCGTTGATTTAAGTGCCACGTGGTGGGTAATGGAAATGGAAATCCACGCCGTTCATTTGCGGTTTTTAATTAATTAATTAAATCAACAAATTAAAAAACTGAAACAAAAAGGTCACTGCACGGTCTCCGTGTACGAGAACCCGCACAAAACAAAACGCTCCAATTTTGGTAAACAAAAATGTTGAGATGTGATAGAATTGATGGGAAGAGAGATGATGAGAAAATAAACTTTTTTTTTTTTTCACTCGAGAGAAAAAAGATGTCCAAATTATTGGTTGGTAAACCCATTAAATGAGTTGCTGTAAAGAAAATTTACCGTCCTTACCCACCTACAAAATTAATTTTATTTTAGGCGCATTGATTATTACATGGTTTATCTTCTTCGGTCAAAATTCACGTCTTTTTGTTTATTGCATTATAAGAATGTAATCTCTTCTCAAAACTCAATTTCTTTAGTAATTGCTGTAAAATTTTACACTGTATTCTTTTTAATCTTGAGTTTTTCAAGAATCCTATCATAGCTGGTGTCTGTTAAAGAGAATGGATTTCCTCGTTTTAGGAGTCATATTTTAATGACTTCTATCCAATTTTCTATTTTTCTTTTTAAATTTATTTTCTTTTTCATTTAAGACATAAGATGAATAGTGGACATTAAAACATGACCCTCGTAGTCTCTTTTGCTAAATTCGATCTCCATAGTCATGCATTTGAATTATTTATTAGCATAATTTGAATATATAGGTAACATGATTTAAACTACATCTATAGAATTAGAGTAATGTTATAAATTTATAATTAATTTGTTTTAAATTAAAAAATTAAATTAAATTTTCGTGAAAAAACATCTTATAATATTTCAAATTTATTTATAAAAAAATTAATTAATTTTTTTTGAAATATTAAATCACGTACCTGTACCTGTACCATATGCATCATAGCCGGTTAGAAAGAAAATATCGGCTCAGAGATTGATAATAAGGTTTTTTTGGAGTTTGGAGGAGAGTAGAAAAAAAAATTATTTTTGAGAGTTTTTATAAACAACAATAAATGAATGATTATAATAATATATTTTTAATATTAAAAATATTATAACAACATCAATTAGATTTGAAATGTTTTATCAAAGTTTTTAAAAATCCTTCAATATAATTTTTGAGTTTTCAAATTAAAGAGATGTTGTATTTCAAAAAAATAAACCATAAAATCCTCCTCTTCCGAAACATTCAATTCTTTCCACTCTATAGTTCTTTTCACTCCTCTTAAACACACTCTAAGTGTTTTTGTTTTTATTAATCCACTGTGAAATCAATCATAATCGGATAAAAACTAAAAGATAGAAACACATACAAAATTACCCAGTATAGAGTGCATTAGATCAAAGAAAGGACATTTTCTTTCTTTCTTTTCTTTTGTGGAAAAAGGAGGAAGGGTAGAAGAAACAGGCTGTTTTGGTTATCTTTAGCTTTCAATACAGCAGAAGGGACAGAAAACACATGAATGTGGACAATTCATCATGTGTTTTCTGAATCAGAGACAGAAATCAGAAACTATTACGAAGCTCATATCGCTTGAAATGAGCCGAAAATACGAATGATGATTGTCAGAAAACCACAAGTAGCAAGTTGCCTTTTCATAGGGACCAGGACCGCACACCAATATACCATCCTTGGAAACTGACTTGTCCGCGTATAATTAATTACTCCTATAATATATGGTGACACTTTTGATATTCTCCTTAGTGAAGAAAGTTATGTCTTCGTTGTCACTTTCACATTATCAAAATTTGACATTAGTTCGAATTCACTTCATTTGGCAAATGCACAAAATGCAAACTGAATGCCGTACTTTAAGCGTATAAAACTCAGTATCCTTTGTTTGTTCAAAGATTATTTTTTTCCCAAACGAGTATTTGAAAGATAAGATATACGATCGTATTTCTCGTGATTTTGGCAATTTGTTATGGCAGCAAGTTCACATGGCAAATCATGTCCAAAGTCTGATTAGCTGCATTTGTTGTCTCGAATTCATTAGTCTTTTTTAAAAACAAATGAAAGAAAAAAATATTCAACCTCTTTAACTTGCCGATCAATTAAGTTAATGATCTATAAGCCAGGTGACTGGTGAGTGATCACATGGGACAGAAAGCCATCACACACGTTCATTAAAGTTATGTAATTGAAGAACAAAGAGTGAGAATATCATAATCTATTACCGCAGGGAATCGTATGTGTTATTGGCAATATAACGCCCATGATTCTTGTTAATTTACAATTTTCATTGCGACTCTTCTCGTTCTTCATTGTCAGAAACCCCAAGTAGAATTGCTATCGTGGTCTTCATGACATTCACCGGTGAGAGATCTCGTGGTGAATTGAAATAGTACAAAATCCTGGAATGTGTGAATTTCTAGTCATCCAAATTTGAATGGAACTGTTGGACATCATTTTAATGTATAATCAAATCCCCATGAAACATTCTTTAAATCTTGTTATTGTTCTTGTATATTTCACCATTGGTGTTGAAAGCATTTTTTTACCTTCATTTTTTAATGAAAAGAACAAAGATGCTCTATTACTTCAATCCTTTATAAATATACAGAAACAGAACAAATCTATTTGAAGGAAGTACTCTGATGTTGGAGTTGAAAATGCAAACATGAAATCCAATCCACAGCCAACCCATCTATTCAGGGAGGACCCAAATAATGCTATGTATTATATCAACCCTAATCTTCCTCGAAATATCAAAATGCATTGTTCCCCCAATAGAGAATCAAGCATAAAAACTCAGCAATTCATAAACATCTTGAGCATTAAACACAACCAGCTATGTCACTGACAGTTTAAGAACATAATTTTAGAGTAAGATGTAAAACAAAAATGTCTCATGTAAATTTTCATTTAAACTTAAAGCTATCTGCATAGCAAAAATTTCATACAGTTTGATGATCAACTATTAGACATAAACGCCGGAGGCAAGTAAGAGGAACAAGGACCCAAAACCCTGTCAAGAAGATAAAGACAGAAGCATAAGTTTACAAAATTTACCAGTATCATGTCAACCAATGACAGATTGAAGGAAGTATAAAGTATAAACAATACATACCAAGAAGACTGATGCAACTGCTCCCGTTGTCAGCTCCTGAGCAAGGGAACGGGTTTTCCTAGAAGAGGTTGCTTCATAACTGCAAAAAACGCAGATGTCATTTGAATGAATAGAAGATATAACAAAAGATGTCAGCTGAACATTCATAGCACATGAAACTCGGCTAACAGGAAATCAGGAAACCTCTGATCTCTTAAAAGCTTCAAGATCTCACTTCATCAGTAATACATCACAAAATAAAAGACTAAGCTAATTTGAATAAACTTCTCAAGAAGCACTTGAAGAAAATGAAATATTAACAAAATCTTGCAATAACTCTTGGCTCTTGAGTTTAACAAACAATAGCTTTTCTCAGAAGCTCAAATCATGATTCTGCATCTCAACTTTTTAAGCGCTCACATATAACTTCTTTTCAAACAATCACACCTATAAGCTTGTAAGGACTATTTCTTAAATGAACTAATGAAGAACCATAAACATATCGTAATTGAGAAACTCTCATAAACTATAAGCTAATCCAAACTA
This sequence comes from Cicer yamashitae, assembly GCA_037974755.1. Taxonomy (NCBI): domain Eukaryota; kingdom Viridiplantae; phylum Streptophyta; class Magnoliopsida; order Fabales; family Fabaceae; genus Cicer; species Cicer yamashitae. The sequence continues at coordinate 2,882,749 of JBBPBQ010000002.1, forward strand.
GGCCAAGTCCACGTTAAACACACCCATCGCTAATACATCACAAAACCAATTGTATCAATCAGTTCTGGGGTCACATTTCACGTACATACCCAACCTTACAATAATACACCCATTCTTGGCAATCACCTTTGCTTCATGAGATTACAAAAAACCAATCAACATATAATGATAAACTCAGAGCAATTTTATGTAATTATGGATGTTTGAAGTGCAATTCAAATTTTAGAGTGAAAACTGAAAACTGCACATCCATATTAGGTCCAATGGAAGTTCTAAAAATTGCAAGAAACGATCAGCATATGACAAATGCTCAAGTAATAATACATGTTATGGCCTAGTTCCAATGCCCAAAATCTCTAGTGTACGAGATAATGAAGAAAGGTGAAAGGTGAAAGGTGCGATGCACCAGATCATTCTTCCAAAAGTGGGATAGAGGTGGCATAACTGATTGCTGAGGTGGCACTGAAGAGGGGATGTAGATGTGTGTGCAAGTTCGTTAGCCAGATAGTGGTTATACTTATATGAGCATGTGCAAGTGTGAATTAAGGGGTAAACTCAAACTTAGTTGGAATTGGAACTTAGGAGAGCATAGGCACTATTAATTCGTCGATGGTTATTTTTTTCCCCTTCTTTATTGTAAACACTGCTATACAAGGATCTGGGTTGTCGTCCAGGATCCTTCTGTAAATAATACAGCAAAATTTCACTACTATTTGTGTTACAATTGGTTTGGTAATAAACAATGTGCTCCTCACCTTTGCATTAAGTGGTTAACAACAAGTGGATAAAAGTGAAGGATTCAGTTGAATGGGAATATAAGCAAATGTCCCAAGGTTGAAGAGATTTTCCTTAGGATAAATGGAATGGATCAGAATGGAGTGGGATCACATTAGATGAAATTATTAAAGATTCTATTGATTAAAATTGTTAATAATAGGATGAGATTGTATTGTTTAATTAGTTTAAAATAGGATGAAATGAAGCGAAACATGTCCATTCCTTCCATCCATACAATACCCTACTTTTACTTTCCGTCTAATTTGGAGAAGGAGATTTTCCTACTTTCTATCATTGAAACATCCTACATCGAAATCAAAATTGATGAATTACACATCCTACATTAAAATCATTCTCACATCTGCAAAATCACTAGTTATATCTCCAACAAGTAAAATCTCATAAAACAGGTATCTTAATTTACAGAAACCTCATGAACCAGTAATTAGAGCTGTTATCAAATCCAGTGTTGTTGATGTAGAGTGAAATTGCGAAATAAACTAAAATCGTGTTGAAATGCGGAATTGAAGAAATAGAAAAAGGAAGGAAGATGGGATCGGAACTTACATGAAGAAAGAAGCGGTTAAGATGAGACCGATGGCGAGTGTGATGACGGAGAGTGTGGGGTACAGTGAATCAGGGATAGGACTCGCGATCGCTTTTGGAGCCTTCGACAAAATTAAAATTAAAATGGAAAATTAGAATAAAAAAATGAAATTGAAAACGAAATTGAATGGACTATGAAGATTACCATGATACAATGTGGAGAATACAAAGGTAGATCTTGCACCTTCACAACTTCAAACTGCAAATTGTAAACCCCCTCCTTCTCAGTTCTAAATCACTTCACCTCTATTATGTGTCTATACTTCCCCCGTCTTCTTTTCCAGTCAACTTTCTTTTCTTTTTTTTTTAGTAAATAAAGCCCAACTTTCTTTTATTTTTTATTTTTTATTTTGAGTAAATAAAGCCCAACTTGCGATGTCCAAATTTGTTCAACACCCCCACTTTTTGCTAAAACACCATTTTATACAGTTTTTATTATTTTGAGTAAATGACGCTAAACTCTTTTGAACCAATAATAAAATATTTTTTTAAAACAAAATAATACCTAAGTCTATCCATGGAGTTTTAAGAATATATAAACTTATTTATCTATAGTATCAATATTTAAAATTATATATGGAATTATCGATTGGAATTGGATCTAGTTGAAGATGTTAGACTCCCACAAACGTGATAAATCCAAATTCGAATCTTCGTTGGGAGAGGTATACACATTTAAGTGCAATAATATAAATTATTTAATTCATATATACTATCTGTGTAAAGAGTTTTTACATTGTCAGTTAATTATGATCATTAAATTATTATATATATTTTAATTTTTATTAAAATTATTTCTAAAATCATATTATATTATAAATAATTGTGATTGGTTAAATATGTAAAACTTTTTATACTTACTGCAATTAAACTCTAATATGAAAGACTAAGTAAATATGATCTTACAATTTAATAAATCAAATTGAGTATTTACTTTTTTTATTTCCCAAACAATGCTGATATTCTAAAGTTTAGGTCCAACTCTTATTGACCTATAGCATAGGTTAATTTGTCGGCAATAACATTTTGATGCCCCTCCCGTCTACAAAGTTTATATTGGGAAAGAATTAAAGGGCGAACTCACATGCGGTCAAGGCATCGTTGACTATTTGATCGAGTTCGGATTATAGACTTTTAATATTTTATAACTTGTTTAAAACACTAACATAGACAAGATTTATTGAAGATTTATTCAACTAATCAATATTTTTAGACTAAAATATTTGCTATAAAAATGACAGGGAAACATGGCAATATATATTATAAATATTCAATAATGTTAAAAGTAAAAAAGATAAATTATCTCTATGTGTTTTGTTTATTTTAATATACATCTGTGCTGAGAGCAAAGAAAGGTGAGTTAAGCAAAGAACTTCTTACTAAATGAAGGCCTCTTGTAACGTTGAACTATAAACCGTGGATTAACAAAACCATAGAGAGAATATATCCACCAAGAAAATTCAAAAAATGCAATTTCTCTATGGTAACAATAACATGGTCATTTACTTGAGAACATGTTTCCATGTTCACTGACACTACCACCAGAAAGCCTTCTCATTATATTCCACAACTGTTTGCTTCTTCCAGTTCCTAGAGGACCTGAATAAGAGTTTCTTCTAAATAATTCATTCTCCATTCTTCCAATTCTAGCTGATGAACTGAATACTTCTGCCACTGACAACCCTCTTTCAATATCAACAACTTCAGAGTCAAAGTTAGTAGCTGAGAATGTGGTTTGCAAATTTCCACAAACATTGCTGTCTCTTACATCTAAAACAACAGATAAATCATCATGTTCTTGGCTAGAATTTCTTGAGCTAGCATCTTCTTTTTCTTCTTCACATTCATTGCATACAAGTTTTAAAGCCTGAACAACTTCACTCATGAATGGACGGTTCGATACTTCTTGTTGCACACACATTGAAGCAATGGCTGCTACTTTGGCCACACTTTCGAAAGGTGTGTTATCAACTCCTATAGATGGATCTATTATTGCTTCCAATCCTTCTTGAGTTGTGAGAAATGGACGAGCCCAAGCGACAAGATTCTCTTGACCGTGAGCTTGTGACATGTCTACAGGTTTTCGTCCAGTCAAAAGCTCGAGAAGAACAACGCCGTAGCTGTAAACATCACTCTTAACAAGAAGGTGTCCAGTCATTGCATACTCCGGAGCCACGTAACTGAATAATTCATTTTCCAATCATCAAAATCATATGAATCAGGAAATGTATTATGCATGATTGTGAAAATTAACAAGAAAAGAAAATGTTTCAACCAAATGCAGATATTACCCCCATGCATTTAAATTCAACAGTTGCTTATATTGAATTTAGCTTGATAAGAAAAGGAAGGGAAATTGATTGTAACGAATCAGGATTAAATGTTTTAGCTTGGAAGACAGTTTAGGAAGATAATTATTTTGGAGCACAACCAAATAACATGACGGTGAAGAGATAAGGACTTGTTTGGAATTTTTTATGTTTTTATTTCCATTTTCACTTCCATTACAAAACTGACACATTGTTTTCACAATGTTCTTGTTTTCAAATTTGTAAAGGAAGCAGACAGATAGAAAATGTTTTCACACACCAAACATGCTATAAATCTTCAAAACAGAAAAAATAAGGGAAGAATTAACTTTGTACCCAAAAGTTCCCACCACACGTCTTGATATGTGTCTATTTTTCTCATTTGTAGCAGTCCATGCCAATCCAAAATCAGATACTTTTGGAGTAAAGTCATCTTCCAACAAAATATTGCTAGACTTGAAGTCCCTATGAATAACACAAGGACTTGAATCTTCATGCAAATAAGCTAGACCACGAGCTGCGCCAAGAGCTATCTTCATCCTTGCACCCCAATCAAGTGTGCACTTTTCCCTGTCAACCACTGTCACAGAGACCAAATAAGATAAGAACATTATATTTGTTAGGAACCAAAAATTAGTATTGAAAAGAAAGAACACTTAAATAGGAGAGAAATCAAACAAGAAGCGGATTCGAATACCATGTATATGCGATTCCAAACTTCCATTTGGAATGAGTTCATAAACCAAGCAACGGAAGCTGTCCTCCTCAGCACATATACCAATCAACTTGACCAGATTTCTATGGTGAAGACGACTAAGCATCTCAATTTCAACTAAGAATTCGCGATCACCTTGATGATCCTCCTTCTTTAAAACCTTGACTGCCACTTTTGTTCCATCTCCAAGGACACCACTGTAGACAAGCCCAAAACCACCTTCTCCAAGTATTCTTGAAGCATGAAAATTGTCGGTAGCTTTCTCAATGTCATTCATACTGAATGTCTTAGCAGACCCTGTATAAGCAGCAATGCCAGATTCAAATGACGAGGAAACGGAACCAACCCCTCCATCTCCAATTAATGACTCGGTAGCAATAACTGTAAAATTCATAAGATTTGTAAGAAAAGCGTTATAAAATGATAAAACAATCAAATCGTCACAATTATTATTTGGTAAATATTAAAAAACATGAAAAAAGTATAGGTCTCGAATAAAGGACAATGAGTAACTAATTTGAAACTGATTTTTCAATCTCTAACACATATTTCATTCACCAATAATGATTCATTCTTTTTTCTATCTCTCATACTATTATTCGATTTTGATCCAACCTCTATTAGATTGGATAATTTGTTATTTGTTATTTGTTACTACAGTATTGTTTTAATGATCAAACATTAATATTAAGATAAAGGAATAAACTGGGAGTAAAATGATCTAGCTAATTCACCTGGTTTTATTACCTGGTGCTTTGGTAAGAGAAGGAGGTGAAAGCCTTGGAGTTGATGCTGGTTGACTAACATGAACTCTGAATTTGAACATAACCCATGCAGCAGCAGTACATAAAACAACTGCTACAAAAACTGAAACAGTAAAAATGGCAATAAAGCCTTTACTAAGATCACCTCTATTCTGCCTCTTCTGTATGTCAACTCCAAGGGGCTTTATTGTCCTTCCATTATTTCCATCAGTGGTATATGGAACACCATCTATCATGGTAATGCTTGAAGGTGGTAAAGGAGGAGAAGGAGGTAAACCTGTAATAAAAATTTAAATAATAGGATCCCATAATAAAAATTTATCACCAAAGAAATCAGAATCAGAGAAAAGGGATTAGTAAATTAAAAAAGAAATTGACATTTATATATACCTGGATAGTTAATATATAACACATCATAATTTCCAAAGTAGGAGGCTTTAATAACAACGTTTTTATGCCAAAACCTTTCAGAAGTCAAAAAGGTTGTAGTATTATGAAACTTTTTTCCAAGTGGCACCAAATCAATAAGGACAATAGTTTTATCAGGTTGCTGGTTTGCTGCATTGGCTCCCACAATTCTAACTTGACTTTGCTTCATGAAAACCCCACTGGCAATTTCAGAAGCCAGCTCCGAGACCAAAGGGAAGAAAGTATAAAGAGAAACACTAAGGCGAAGACCGACTCGCATAGGCCAGACACATCTGCAGGGAGCTCCAAGAGGAGAAATTACATAAGGTTCTGTGCAGACAGCTGATAAACAATCTGAAAAGATAATAAAAAATAAAAGTAAATTTAAGTATGATGAATAAGCTAAGAACAATCCAAAAAGTACAGATATTGGAAACTTTGGCCTCTGCATAAAACATATTCCTTCCGGTCTTAAATATAAGCAAAAAGTCAAATGTATTTGGTCTACATTTGGAAAAAACAAGTAATTAAAAATGCATTTTGTTTACTTCTCATTCTCATAGAATCAACATCTAAGTAAGAAATTCATAATACTAATATAGGTACCTGAGTTCATTGGTAATAGATCATGATGTCTTTGTCTACTTGTTGGTGATAATGAGGGAGGAATTTCTCTATCTATATCAAAGTGTGACATAAAAATTGGTTATGTATTCAGTTGCAGCAAAGAACTTCATTTGTGACAAAATTTAATAAATCAGTTAGGCAGTGCAGCAAACCTCGGGGTCTTGAAATAGGATGAGAAACCATATATGATGATGCAGGAGCGGGGATGGTAATTATGTTCCTTGTATGATGATGCTTATAATTTGAGACTGAAGGCGCCAATGCAGGAGAATGATTTTCTCTATTAGATGGAGGTGAAGTTAATGACTGAGGAGCAAGATGTAATTGTCTTCCTTTTTGTGCAGCAGGAGCTACAGCTGATAAATGAACAGTTGTGTATAAACTATAAAGTTTGCATATTTCCAAAAAGATTCCAGTATGATGTCAATTTCATACTATTTGGCTAATTTTAAGATTAAACTCCAATTCTAGGATAATTTTCAAATGCTTATGATAATGGCCCAGTGGGAATGGGAAAAATCTCTAGCTACAATCATTCAACTTCTAGTGTTAGCTTACCATGAGCCGGGGAATGAATTACAGCTGGAAATGGCTTTGGTGTTTTGTACAAAGGTGCGGCAATAGGCGCTCCACCCTTTACCGGATTGATGATTCTTGAAGGAGTGGATATGGGAGAAGGAACAGATGCTGCACCACATATATATTTTTTGTTAAATAGATATCCATGAATTGAAGTAAATTGCACAATACCATTTGAACATAAACAACATACTAGAGGTTAAAGCAGATACAAAGGTTGAACACTTTAAAATGATAGCCAGAAGAGAAAATTTGAATGTTGTAAACAAAATTCAATAAGAAAAATTAGTTATAGTAGAGTATCAATAGTTAGTTACAACAATTAGTAATTAACAGCAAAATGTAACAGTTACAATATTATACAACAAATGACAAAAGAAGGGTATCTTTTTCATAAAATCTGCACCTGGTAATTTTGATGGAGATACTGCTGGAATCAATGGTGGAATTACTGGAAATGCACTTGTTGGTGATATAACAGATGCTGTGTGACATCAGAAAGAAATAATGAGAGAATTGACAACTGAAGGAGTTAGGTTGGGATGCTAAAGAAGTTTTATGAAGGACGTCAAGAGTTCAATCTCTGCTGCCAACAAATTCCTCCTCCCCGTAATGATATTGTGATACAAAGATTGTGATTAATGACGGTCAAAATTGTGAATAATTGTACTCAATGGATGGTTAATGAGTTGTGGCACCTTATTATATCCATTAATCATCTACTAAATGTAATTTAATCATATAATTGAATTGTGTAAGTGCTTCCTAGAAAATTAACGACTTATCAATCAAGGAAACACAGGTTCACTTCCGCATTAATTTGACATTTTGGAATGTTGGTAATTATTTCAATTTTTTTCTTCTGTTTTGGTTTTGAAGTGTTTCTAGATCTGGAAAATCAAATTTGAAATTTGCAAAGCAGTAGTTTTCAGCCACTTCAGCTGCTTAAAATATTATGAACCTTAAGAAGCCCTGGTAAAAAAATATTAAAATCAGCAGCATTGTGCAAAGCAACAAAAGTCCTTGTTTCTGAACTTTTAATAGCATGTCATCTCATATGAACAAGAATACACGAAGAGATGATAGTATCTAAATTCTAAACCCATCAGCAGCATGCATTATCTTCAATATATATATTAATCAAAATTAGACTTTGTTAGCAGGAAAAAAAAAGTGCTCAATTTGATTAAAAAATTATAACTTGGATCTTCTATGGCCAGCTTTATAATGCAGCCGACTGTAGACGATCCATTTTGATATATTGTAAAGACTTAAGAGGAAGTATGTTAATAAAGTGCTTATAGCTTAACCAGAAGTGTTTTTTCTTTTGAAACAAACTTTGAGAAGTTTACAAAGGATTAACCTCAACAAAGAAATGTGAGCATTAAGTAAACTCTTACCTTTGGATCCTTGAATTGCCACTGCAAAGCTGATGATGATGAAGAGCTTTAGCAGCTGCAACATCAGTGCCAAAACCACCCTCATCCCATTCCAATCTCAGAGGACAACCTCCTCAGCAATGACTCAAAACAAATGATTTTGAAGTTGGTAAGTAACCAGAAGCTAAGAACAAAAGGTGGTTGAATTGAAGAAGGCCCATATATAGTGACACAGACACCAAAACAATGAAAAGACAGTTTATGGAGAACAACCCAGAATTGTTTTTGGTGTCAGTAAAGGACAAGACCCAAAACAATGTGTCTCTTGAGGCACTGCACTGGCAGAGTTTAGAAATTTCCATATGAAAGGGTAAAAGTTGAAATCTTTTTCACTTAGAGGTTAGTTAATTAAATTAAGTTAAAATTGATCTACAGTATAACACGTGAATTCACAGTGCAAACACACTATAATAAGGAAAGTTATATATTATTAATATTAATAAAAAAAATGTAGGGAATGTTATATTTAAATGGTGTATAAGTAGCATTAATTAACAAACTTTTATTGCTTCAGTTTAGTGAGGGAGTTGCTTTACTCCATTATTGGTAGCTTCTTGTTGGTCATCTTGAGACATGATTCATTGATTTATAAGGTGTTTCCACTCATGTTTCATGTACATCCCAAAAAAAGTGCAGTGTCAAAAAATTATTCTTTAAAATATTGATTAATTTTGACATGAGAGGGAAACACACAAAAAAGGGATCCAACCATATCTGTCTGTGTAAAAATATGAAGATTTAAATAAAAACAGGTTAGCACTAAGAAAAAGACTCTCTTGAATAAAATATAAAGAGAAATTTTTTGAAAATTTGATGTATTTCATCCATTCGCAGTAGTTTGAAAGAGGGGAGAGGGAGATTTAAAAAAAATGTATAAAATGGTAGTTGGTGAGAAGTGAGAAGAGTCCAAGGCTCTTTTGGCATACAAATGAAAAATGTGGCACCCGTGACTTTTCTTTACAACAATGGACAAAGCAAAAATCACGGTTTTCCTTATCATCATTTAGTAAAAGGAAATATCAAAAGCAGTAAATAAACAAGAGGGATTTCCATATAGCTCCTAACCAAGAGTTTTTTGTAGCAGTTTCTATTGCAGTATCCGATGATCTTTTCATGTAGATTAATTAATTGCCCAACAATTGGTCACTGGTTTTTAAACTTGCCAAAAAAATCTAAGGGGAATCAATTCAATTCAAGGTATTAATAGTTAATGATTGAAGAGATGAAAGAAAGGAAGTACTAGTACGTGAGTTGAGAAGACAGAGAAAGACAAGAGAGAAAAACAGATAGGGCCCTATGAGTATGAGGGTAAATCAATTATTAAAGGCATTGTCACAAAGGAAAGGACGGTACATATTTGACGGCTACTAGTTCCCCCAACAACAGCAAATCTCCGTGATTAATGTCTACTTGGATTTTAGTGAAGGGGCACTGGTCTCAAAACTACGGTGTTACTGTTCTGAGGCCATAATGCAGTCCCATTCTTCTCTTTCACAACAATGCAGGCAACCGGAATCCAAATTCGTTTAATAATAAGATTGGTCATGTGGAGTCCATCATAAACTTAATTTAGAATAACTGCATCTTCGATTTAGCAATGGAACTCTTTAATTTTGCAAAATCACAATTGTTCGTCGTGATTTTACCCATCAAACACACTACTATTATGTTTGATAATGTGGCCATAGTCAAACGCGCAGTGACTGTGAAGCTACCAATTGGAGCTTTGGCATCGACTCATTCCGTTGTAAGTTATATTTCCAAATGCACAATAATGTTGAGAAATATTAACAACAACACTTATTAAGAATTTAAATGAAAAAAGAAAAAAAAAATCTTAAAAATTGTATAATTCATACTTTAAAAATGTAAAAAGTAAAATTTTTCTTTCAAAAATTATTTTTTGTTTATTTAACAAGTGCCCTCTGAACACTTTTTAACATGACCCAATAATTTTTACCTAGCTAAGTTTGCTAAAAAGAGGAAGATTTATACATATTAGTTGGGGTCAACATAGTAGAGTAATCTTTAGTTGACGCTCTTCGACTCGATTCCTAATAGTAATGGTAGAAAAAAAATTGTGACCATTCTTTGTTGTGTTGTTCCATAAGCATCCAAGGCTCCAACGGAATTGCTTTCAACAGGAAGATAGATTTTACCCTAAAAAAACAAAATAAAAGGTGCCATGCCGTATTATTATTTTATAGAGGAATCCATTAGTCGTGACAAAACGATCAAATCGATCACAGCAAAAAGTTGTAACTTTTCTATTAACTATTCAATGGAACGTGTTGACGGGTAGACAAACGCGTTTAATGGCATAATACAGCAAACAGTGTTGAATTTTTTGGACAAATAAAAAGCTTAAAAGACTAAAGATTAAGAATAGAGGGAGTTCGTTATGGTCCATTGATACCCAAAATACAAATGAAAAGGACCAATCAAATCATAAGAAAATAAATACCAAAACAACTAGCTTCTACAGTGTTGAAACTGGCCTTTCAGAAATACACATTTAGGCAAATGCAAGTTCAGATATTAAAACATTGAATAAAAGGATACCAAAGTTGAAACAAATCTCTTCTCACCCTCAACCTCCCTGGCCTATGAAACAAATACGAATATCTTAATTTACTTACATAAAGCAGGTGCAAATCCAACTGTTTCAAAACATGAACACGGCACTGCTTGTTGACCAACGCATATAGCCTAAGTGATCGGTTAGCCATTCACCGCCTGGAATATGTGGAATACCAAGGTTGAGGTGTGAATACAATGGGCATATATTTAGTCACACAAAAATTGCCATCCAAGCTTCAAGCTTCAAGAAGTCAATATGGGGAACAGAAAGTGAAGCTCACCACAGGAACCGCCGATAAAAGTGACCGATTAAAATCCTGTAGGACTATCAAGTTGCATCCTAAGCACCAACTCATGGATTAAGTGATGTAAAATCATTTTGTTCCAATAACCAAGCAACAGAAGGTTGATGATTGCAAAATTGAACATACACCTCTTAGTTTGAAATCCAGCGGGCCAAGCAACTGGGCATATGTAGCCGATAGATGCACTAGGAATCAACTTAATCATCATGGTATCGCTGTAAATTGAGAATTTAATGTATGAACAATCAATGGTTTGGATCATATTCTTGAAATCGGTTCTTGAAATCTTCCACGATTTTCATCTCTTCCTCTTTGTTATGTTTGCAATTTCTCCAATCTGCGTTATCTGCCATATTAAGCAACCCCGCCAGAACCTGATACATTTTTCAAGTCTTAACTCTTGCTGGTAAACATGGATGTAAAGTAATTAAAAAAACTAATCATCGATGACCTCTTTTAGGAGAAAATATGGTTAAGAAATGATATTGACATGTTTCTATGTTTACTGAGTATTTTGCTTTTAGAAGGCTACCTCACGTCCAAATTGGGCAGGAAATATCTCTTTCTCCTCAACATGATGCAGCAGAATTGTGCCTCCTGGGACTTCAACATAGAACAAGCTTGAATTCCCATCAATTTGTGTCGTCAAAAACTTTCTTCCATCAGAAATGCTATCGACTGAGTTGCAATGAAAAACAACATAAGAATGCAAGAGAAACCCAAAAAAAAACGTACAGCATTTCCCAGACTAAATAAATTGAAGATTGTTTATCAAGCCAAATAACTAGCAAGTTAAAATTGGTAACAAGGGTTATGGAGAACTTAAAGTATCCAGGTCTGACAAGGACCGCAAAAGCAGTAAAATACAGAGCATGGCCAGAAGATTAATGCTTACATTTCTTCGCCTCAAATTTAAATCCCAACTTTTGTGCAGCTAAATTGAACGCTTTTTCAACCAAAAATGCTTTGGAAGATGTAATGGGAATGACCTACATAAAAGGGTAGACTGTCAATCACATAAAAGTTGAAATCATGTATCAAGCAAGGGAAAAAAGAAACTCAATTAAGAAGCTACTACAGTTAAAACTGAAAATAGCTAACCAAAAAATGACAAATAGATATGTTATCTAATGTGGAATTAAGCAAATTATATAAGGGGAAAGTGGACAGCCATGAAAGGTAGGGAGGGGAGGGAAGAAAGCCAGCACATTAAATAAACAAAGTGCAAAGAGCATTTCCTAGTCCACATTTCAACTATTTTGCAACTAGTAACACAAACTTCTTTTACCTGAAGATTGGCATGAGTGCCACGAATGGAAGCCAGCTCAAAAAAGATCACTTCCTTTTCTTGGTTCTTGTAATATCTCTTGAGACTGTTCTGAAACCCTAAGAGCTCAACTTCAGATTCAGAAGACAGAGATAAGGTACTTGGCATATGCTCAACTGGTAGTATCAGCACATGGTCTTCAACAAGCGGACCTTTAGCTAGTGCTAAATAGTAATTTTCCCCAATACTTATGATTAAATGCGACTCCACATTGGAACTTGACAAGCAAAACCAACATTCTCTTGATCTGCAGTTGTATTGTAGAATATGTCAAGGGCAAAAAGCTTTTAAGTTCAAGTAGACAGGGAAAAATCAAATAAACAAAAATAAGGAAGAATAAAACCAAAATCTTACCAGTTACCGCGTGAGTATTAATTTAAATCAAGAATTCACATATCAATATATCACTAAATAACAGAAGTACATTAACTATGGAATATAATTAATCAAAAGACAGACCTGCTAGGCCTAGTGTTTTCGGATCCACGCTTCCTGGAAGAAGGTCTATCACCTTCATCCTGCAAGCTGTGCCTAAAGCTGCAATCTGGACCCCTTTCACATTTTCCCTTGTTCAAAAAATCAAAACAAACACCTCTCATGCAGTGCTCCCTTGCATCTGTGTCGTGTCGATAATTGCATTGCTCTCCTCGCGGACAAGACCCAGAAGATACAAATTTGAAACACATCTTATCGCCAGCTTCATGTTTCTGTCGCTTTTGTGAAACGTCATATCTCCAATGTTGAGAATCAGAGATACCATCAATGGATCTCTTTACAGTATCATTTGGAGAGGCTTTTTTCTCCGCAGATGTGTATGGTGATAAGGTGGTATTTGTGGTTTTCATGGCAATCTCAGTTGAAGACATGGTGGATGCAGGTGTTGGAGAAATTGCATGAATAAATTTCTGAAATGCAAAAGTGACCTAAATTTTACAGCAATGAAAGTATTTGCCTTATAGAGAGAGATACATAAGTGCAGGTTTATTTTCTCTGTAAGAAAATAAGTACTATTTGAACTGCAAGTTCCGTATGTAAGTATTTACCAGATTAGGTCCTGTCATCCACCCCCTCTACAGAAAGTCCATATATATAAATATACAATAGTGACACACACAAACATATGGAGAAGACGGCTCATGGGCATTCCTCTAAAGAATAAATATATAAAAATTCACAAGTATGATCATAATAAGAATCATCACGCTGAAGATCAAATAATCAAAGCCCACTACCATATGAAAGTGATAAAGAAATTTTAAATTTTGGTCAAATAAAATCAATAACAGTGGTATGCTACAGAAGAAAAGTCAAACCTGCTTATCTCTATTTCCAACAGACGCAAGCCCTATGAAGCGGGTAACGTGCACGGCATCAACATTGGAATATGGTTCACGGGCATAGTAAATACCTTTAGAACCTGCAATATGATAGCTACAAAAAAAGGAAAAACTATTATGAGCGAAGGCCCAGCTTTGACAAAGACTACGTGAGATTCCACAAAAGGCACAATTGCAATACCAAATTTCTCCAGAAAAATAAAATACTAATACCGATCTAGTGAATATGAGTTAACCTCCTATAAGCAAGATCTTCATGATATCCCCACCAAGCTTAATAATTTTAATTAATTTTATAATAATGAGTCCAACCAAATCCCATTTTCTCTTTACCACTTGGAAATTGTCATTCCCACTTATAAGTATTGCAAATTGTGCCTACAATAGATATAACTAGTACTACTTTTGTCCCTAAATGTAAGTCTTTTTTATCAATTCACAGGAATAAAAAAATTAAATAATCTTGCTGTTTACATTAAATTGTTCAACAATGTGTATTGATTTTCCAAAACTGCATTTCAATTATTGGGACTCATATTTTTCACTTAATTAATGATTGTCCCGGGTTTTTAAATAATTAGGGGTATTTTGTTAAAAAAAAAAGCATTTAATACACCAAGCAAATTGGAAACAGGCTTATAAAAAGGACAAACTTTTTAAAGGAACTTATATTTAGGGATTGAGGTAGTATATGGCAATATTCTTTCAATTGAGCAAGGAACCAGAGGGCTTATATTTTAGAAGCTCACGGTGCACAATACACTAAATACTATGAAATCAGGATTATGCATACAATTATGTTTATTAAATAGAAAATGTGTAATTAGTTTATCACTATTGTGATTGCATGTGGAACTTTCAGCAAGAATATGTAGTTGTTCCATTTTTATTTTTGTGTTGGAGAGGAGGGACATGGATAATCAGATATATTGTGAGCCATCTATCCAACAATTACCGTGGTTTAATCTCTTGTACTAAATCTGATATGGTTGAATCGCTGCCTGTAGAATCTGAGAATCCAGCAGGAATGTCTAAAGCAGCTGCTCTATTTGTGACCCCACTTGGCCATTCGTTAGTAATCATGAATCAAGGAAATTAACAAATACATTGCATCCTAGAAAACAAGCAAGTGGCATTAAGCCCAGAAATCCAGGATACAGTATGAATGAGAACAGTAAAGAATTAATTCACATCAATACAAGGATATGTCAAGAACAAATCAACAACTCCAGGTTCTTCGGCTATTGCACGCAAAGCATCGACATCGTCTTGACTGTAAGTTCCAAACTGCTGAACAGTCGACGATTTCCTACCAGATAAATAGGTGACAGATAACCCTGCACATAAGTACTACAGATAAGGAACCAAATTCAATTCCCAATAAGTATTTCATGGCAGAAAGACATGTCAGGAAGCAAACCATTACCAGTTACCTATTTAGCACCATCCATGTCATGTCAGGAACCAAATCATTACCAATTACCTATGTAGCGTGACACAAACATGGATATCGGACACAGTGTTGGTGTCGCACACCAAACGTGCATTCAATTTGTAGTGTCGGTGTTGTGCTACATAAGGCGAGTTACAAATCTTTTACAATAGTGGTCATCAAAACTAATCACTTGGCGTGTGTTTGAAACCGAATTTGCAAACCAATTATCGCGTCTCGAGGCATTCTCACCATGAAAACTCAGAAGCTACAAAACTAAGCTTCCACTTGAACGTGATTTTTGGCCGTGACTTGCGACGTTGTTCCAAACACATGCTTAATCATGTAACTGCTAAGTAAGCACTACCTAAACTAATGTCTACTACGGATCACTGAAGCATAATCAACAACTAAAGCAAAACACATCTCTCATACCACACTTAGACACTCACTCAATAGACGTATATATTCCATCCAGACACAAAAAATGAACAAAATGCGATTCTACAACTTTGGCAATTTCTAATTTGCAGTTATATTTTCGGCAAAGCATTTTGGAGATTAACATTGAAAATAAAATTGAATTAAAAAAAAATGCATAGAGGAAGCAAAAGCATACCGAAGAGATTGAATTTGCCACTGCCTTTCAACCAATACAAATTATCGCAAACCTTCAAGCCATCCATCTTGAAACCGCGATTAGCAGAATCCTTAGAAGCCGCCAACAAAACTTTAGGGGCAGCGACGCCATAATCGCCGATGAAGTAAGTTGGGAGGGGAATGTGGGACCCACCTTCGATGTATGCCATAAAGTCATCAAGTTGCTCCGGTGAGTCGGGGAAGAATTGGCCCACGCACAAAAGCGCGTCAAATGGACCCGCCGATTTGTTAACCTAGATAAACATTCATTCAAAGGATTCAGTATAAAGTCATGAACAAGAAAAAAGCCCTAGAAATATAAAGAGAGTGATAGAGATTCACCGATGAGACGCGCTTGAAGAGCTGGTTGAAGCGACCAAACACGTCGCCGCAGAGTAGGATTCTAGGGGCCATAACGAGCTTTGATGGAAATGGAGACCAAACTACACTCAGTTAATCTTTGACTATAGCCGAATTACTCCCTCACGATTTGGAGACCAAAATTCCTTACGCTGTGTTTGGATTGAGAATTATTAAGGAGAGGGGAGGGGAAAAGAAAGGAAGTGAAAGTTAATTTTTATCACAGTTGCTAGTATACTAAGGCCCGTTTGGACCGGATAGGAAAGACACTTGATAAAATTAGTTTATCCTATTCAGTGTTTTTTGATAAAATGATAAATTTGTCCTTATAATCTATTTAATTTTTTTTCTTTCAAAATATCATTCATATAATTTTTTATAAATAAACAAAAATGCTAAAAAATATAAATAATTTATGAAATAATTTTATATACTTGAAAAATTTGTGATTTCTCTATCCATCACAATTGAATAATGACTCACTATCATAAAAATTGTGATTTCTCTATCTATCACAATTGAAAAATGACTCACTATCATAAAAGTGTAAATAATTTATGAAGTAATTTTATATACTTGAAAAAATTGTGATTTCTCTATCTATCACAGTTGAAGAATGACTTAGAGTTTGGTTGATTCAAATCCCAAAAAGTCTATTTTAGTATTTTAAAATTTAAAAACTAAATAATTTGTTTGGATTACTTGTTTTTAAAAACTATTTTGTAAAACTATTTTTAATCTTATACTTTTTAAAACTAAAAAAGCAAAACAGATAAATGGTGTTTTACTTTTTATTTTTCAGTTTTTTTAATTCTCTAGTTAAAGACTATTTTAAAAAATTAAAGTTAGCAAACAAATTTTTTTAAATTTTCTTTTTAAAAACAATTTTTTAAAATTTATTTAAAAAATAGTTTTCAAAAACTAAAAAGTAAAACACAATCAAACAAGCCCTTACTATCATAACATTATCTCGAAAAGAAAATAATTATTATTTTTCATCAATTTTTTTATATTGTTATAGAATAAAATAAATAAGAAAACAACAAATCAAACATGATATATATGAAAAAAAAGGAAATCAACCTAAAGTCGCCCATGAAAAATGAAGAAAAAGGAAATCAACCTAAAGTCGCCCATGAAAAATGAAGGTAAATATGAAGAAAAAAAAAAATAAAAATAAAAAATAAAAGAGTGTCACAGAGTAGACTCGAACACGACTCTTGATGTTATAGGAAGAGAGAAACGCTAACAAATAATATACTATACATCAAACGGACCCTAAGAAATCCGATAATAAGAATCAAAGATAAGATAAAAATAAATAAAATTTTATTTTCGGACTTATTCTCGATGCAAAGATAAAAATTGAATTGAGTTTTTCTTATGATTTGAAACAAAGTCGTTTTGAAACTTTGCAGGTGGTAAACGAAATTGTTGAAACAAATCATAGAACGAAACAAATTTTATCTCTAATCAATTAGTTAATTTTTTTTTAATGTTTTTCATACAAAAATGAGAACAATGTTAATATAATAATTAAAAATTTATCATAAACCATGCTCGGACAAATATTTCTTAATAAATCATTAGTTAAAATTAATGTTTTTTTTAATATCTTCAATATAAAAATAAAAAATAAGAACAATTATAACAAACTAGCTATAATTTTTGACGTCGTTTGTTTATAAATGAGTTGCTAAAGAAACTGGCAGAACATACAATCATTCACGGGATAAATATTTGTCATTAATCAAAATTAATACCTTTTTATAACTTCTAAATAAAAATTATAATAATTATAATACACTAATTATAATTTATTATAAAAACCATACATGGGAGTAAATCACTAATTACTCAACCGTTAAAAAACTAACAGTGTTAAGTATTATGGACTAAAATGAAAATGCTTGCATTTTATAGAGAGTTGAACTGAAAGTTATTTTGCAAGAAAAACAAAAGGCAGATACGGAATGTTAACTCAATGTAGTAGTTAGAAAGTTGAAGGAACATGCGCATACTGTTTCCCACCAAGGTATGTGGACTGGACAAAGTATCCAAAACAGAGAGAACCAACAATGGTCCAAGATTATAGTGTCTAGATTGAGCCCGTTACATTATAGGTGGTTGCAGCCTAATACATAGAAAAAAGTGTGACACTTAGCTCAGACATTTCATCTTTGTATGGGTGATAGAGTGGCGTCCATACATCCAGTCACACGAATCAGGTGGTGCGTCTGTGCACCTGGTCAACCCTAAAAACTACTGAGGACCCATAAGGACTTGGGGTGGAGGGACCCTAGTAATCCAAAGTTCGGCCAGGTTATTAATCTGGCCAAGGATTATTCTAACTAGGGTTTGAAATTAGTCCTCCTGATTGGTTCGACGTGATAGTGACTTGTTTTTAGTTGCAAAAGTTTTGAATGTTTTGTTTGCTTTGCTTGTAGATTGAGGGAGCTAGGCTTGTGTTTGGAAAACATTACAAAGAGCCAAAAAAATCAGCACCTCTTCCTTTTCACCTTATTGGGGAATTTATAAGGAGTTTAAAGAGAGACCATTTTGTTAGTGACACTGGTGATGTTGTGTATTACCAAACAGACCCTGAACTTAGTGACTCTTCTAAATCAGAATAAAATTTTTGATAACTTTTGACACAATTCTTATTGTTTAAAAAGATTGTGAACTTCTCATAATGTTAGTGCAAATTAGTAGAGAATCCACTTCATAACAAAAAGTGATTGATGGATATTAAAGAATGTGTAAGGGGTATAAGATTATCCTTCTTTTTATTTTTGATATAATAAGATTATTATCCTTCCTGACAAGTGAAATTTTGTAAATTGATTCATCTTCATGAAGGAAGTGATATCCTGAATTATGATCAAGTTAGTTATTTATTTGCTAATGTTGATGATTTTGAATATTGTTTGTCTCTATTTAGTTTTAACTATTGCTTTGAAAAGTTTCTTAGAAAATTTGTTGTCACATGCTGAAATTAACTTGTCACGTTTTTAAAAACTTTTTCGTTTGATTCCTTCTATGGATAGACCAAACATAAGTTTACTGTTATTTTGTGCTATGTTTTATTTTTTAATTTAAAATGTATGTTTAGATAGACGATAGATATGTGAAAATCACGGTGATTACTATAATTTTATAGAAACTATAAAATATAATTTCTGTCCAAATTTTAGTAGTTCATTGTGACTTTTTTAATCTCACCGTCAATCCAAACATACTTTAAAAAGAATTGAATTACAAGATTTATGTTCACTTTAGATTAATTTTTGGTTTGTAAGATTTTTTTAGTTAAAATAAGTTAATGGTTTTTTTACAATGAATATAAATCCTTATAAACTTATAGACAGACGCTACTAGAGAAATTAAATGGTGTTTAAATTTTTTTATTTACAATTTTATACTTCTTTTGAATAAAATAATAACAAAATTTTTAATACATTTTTTATAGATAAGTTTTTAATACATATATATAAAGATATCCAATTTTTGTGTAATTTTTTATTTCAGTTTTACCATTTATTTAAATTATTTTATTTGATCATTTAAATTTATAAATTTCATTAAAATAATTATATAGCATAGAAAATAATTGAAAATAAAAATAAATATAAAAGTGGAAATAATAAATTATAACAATAAGAAAATTTTTGCTAACAAATTCTTTTCTTTTTTGATTGTCCAAAATTAAATTTTTTATTGTCAAAAATAAAATTACATATATGTATATATTTTAGTATTTATTTTATGTGCAATAAAATATAAATATAAGTGACCGTTATTTTGTTTATAAAGGATCCATCTGTCTATAAAACTTAAGGATCCAGTTGTACACTATCCCTCTTATATAGTTTGCGGTTGCTTCACGGTCAAAAAAAAAGAAACGCGAACTTGACGAATCGGAAAAAAGAAAAAGAGGTGCGAACTCCACGAATCGGTAAAAGAAAAGGATTGGAGCCTTGATTGAATTTCGATTATTCTGAATTCGTTCTAGTTTGGTCGCTGATTGATTTCGATTGTTCTTACGAAACCGGAAAAAGAAAAAGAGAGGTGTGTCTTCTCAACTCTCGATTTTCAATCTTTTGCATTTTGAATCAAATTCTTTATGATGGATTCAACCTTTGTCATCTTCGTTTTGGCGTTGATGTTTTGAGGCAACCTTTTTCTTTTTCGTTTGCGACGGTGACGGTAACATCCTGTTCTTGAAATTCAACCAAGAACGTTCGATCTCCGTGAATGTTGATTATTCAAATCCTAGAAATCTGATTTTAATTGGTGCCTGAAAAAATGACAACAGAGTCACAAACTTTGGTATTCGGATTCAAGTTTCTTCGATTTTAGGGTTTGAATAATCAACATTCATGATTTTAGGGTTTGAAATTCATGGTTTTCTTGATTGGACCTTCAATTATTCTGCAGTCCTTTCAAGTTTAGTTGTGCAGCTTTATCACTCTCTCTTTCCATTTACAATCAACTCTCTCTATTCTTCTGTTCAGCAAACATTCTATCTCCAAAACCGTGTTTGGCCACAAACGTTTTGGGTAGGTGTTTGTTTGCAACATTTACATTATTTTCGAGTATCCAAGAATGTATAATCTTGATCATTCCTGATTATTCATGCCTAAGAAGGCTGATAATTGAGAAGATACAGTATGTATCTTAAGACAATTCGGTTGTTATGTTTGGATGACCCGAATTTTATTACCAAATGGTTTCTTGACCCTAAATGTGGCTTGGAATACGATTTTTTTTATCCATATGAAATTGTGATAGTGTGATTAAATGACCCTAAGTTTAATCACAATATCCATTATTGACCCAAAATGTGGCTTACAATGAGTTTTTTAATTCAAGATAGTATATTTCGGTGACGGATTTTAACAATGAGATGAATTTTTGACCCAAAATGTGGCTAACAATATGAATTATTTGTTCATATGAAATTGGGATAATATGATTGGATGACCCTAAATTTAATCACAAGATGGATTTTTGACCCAAAATGTGGCTTCCAATATGAATTTCTATTCATATTATTTGGGTGACCCGGATTTTAACAATGAGATGAATTTTTGACCCAAAATGTGGCTAACAATATGAATTATTTGTTCATATGAAATTGGGATAATATGATTGGATGACCCTAAATTTAATCACAAGATGGATTTTTGTTCCAAAATGTGGCTTCCAATATGAATTTCTATTTGTATGAAATTGAGATGGTATGTTTGGATGACCCAAAATTTAATTATGAGATGGGTTCTTGACCCAAAATGTGGCTTGCAATATAAATTATATATTTTTATTCATATAAAATTGGGATGGTATGTTTGGATGATCCGAAATTTTATTATGAGATGGATTCTTGACCCAAATGTGACTTGAGATATGAATTTTTTTGTTCATATGAAATTGAGATAATATGATTAGATGACCCTAAAGTTAATCACGAGATGGATTATGGACCCAAAATATGGCTTGCAATATGAGTTTTTATTCATATGAAATTAGTATAATATAGTATGTTTGGATGACCCGAAATTTAATCCTGAGATGGATTCTTGACCTACCATGTGGCTAGCAATATGAATTTTTTATTTATAATAGTATGTTTGAACGACTCATACTTTAATCACGAGAGATGGATTCTTGACCCAAAATGTGGCTTGCAATATGAATTATTTTTCCGTATAAAATTGGGATATGATTGGATGAATATTTAATCACGAGATGAATTCTTGACCCAAAAATGGTTTGCAATATGAATTTTTCTTCATATGAAATTGGGATGGTATGTTTGGATGACCCAAAGTTTAATCACGAGATGAATTCTTGATTCAATATGTGCTTGTAATGTGAGTTCATATGAAATTGGGATAATATGATAGGATGGATGACCCTAAATTTAATCACGAGATGGATTTTTGACCAAAAATGTGACTTGCAATATGAATTTTTAATTCATATTAAATTGAGATAGTATGTTTGGATGACTTGAAATTTAATTACGAGTTGGATAATTGACTCTAAACGTGACTTGCAATATGAATTTTTATTCAAATGAAATTGGGATAATATGATGGGATGACCCTAAATTTAATCATGAGATGGATTCTTGACCCTAAATGTGGTTTGTAATATAAATTCTTTTATTCATATGAAATTGAGATTGTATGATTTGATGACCCTAAATATAATCACTAGATGGATTCTTGACCCAAAATGTACCTTTCAATATGAATTTTTTTATTCATGATAGTATGCTCGGATGACCCAAATTTTAATCAGTGAAAGGATTTTTGATCCAAAATATGGCTTGCAATATGAATTATTTGTTCATATAAAATTGGGATAATATGATCGGATGACCCTAAATTTAATTACGAGATGGATTCTCGACTCAAAATGTGGTTTGCAATAAGAATAAACAAAATGGAAGGAGAAATTTGAGTCCTTGGTTAACCTTATTGATGGTAAGAAACCATTCTAACATTACTGCTAAAACTTATTACAAGAAACAAGGTCATTTTTTGTTGCTTTCAAGATGAAGTCTAATGTGAATTTTGTGTCCCAAGATGGAGAGAGAAAATGTGATAATACAAAAGAATATGGAGTGCCAAGTGGTTTTATTCATGAATAGTACAAATAGAGGATGGATATCTTGAAGAAAGATATCAACAGATTTCCCATTGCAGCTGGTGCATATGGTATACTTGATAATTATTTGAGCTCTCACTCAATTGTTTATACTTGTTTGAGTTCTCATTTAGTTGTTAATGATTGTTTTAATGTGTTTGCCTAGGTTAATTGATTTTGGGGCTACTGACCCTACATGTAATGACTGAAGGGCATTCAAAATCATGTCATGAAATCAAATTCCTTGTGGTGGGTGAGGTTACCAAGAGTGATGTCGTATATTTTCCTAATTTCAACTTCAATTTGGTATTCTTCCCTGATATTAATAAAGGCAAACTATGCAGTACCAATTTTTTTTTTTTTTATGATTATTGTGTGATTTAGAACCTCTCGCTGTAGAGCATTGGTTCGGTTAGCCTCCAGCATAGTTGATATCATTAGGGTTATGGAATAGGTGATATTTTTCCTATTGCAAAAAATGCGACTTGAAGTGATAGTAGTTCTTTTAATGTTTCAATGTCTGCCTTTTGGCATTATAGGTTTGGACATGCCTCTTCTACAAAGTTAGATATGCTTCACAAATGCTTTCCTATTATTGTTGTTAATAGATATTTGGTTTGTAGATTGACATTTTTTATTGAGTGGTAACAGGGCCATTAGTTATTTTTATTTTGTCCATTCAGATGATTGGGGGCCTTATTCCTTATTTCTTACCTTCAATTCATGCTAATAAGTACTTTTTGGTAATGGTTGATGACAATACTAGATACACTTGGATTGTATTATTTAAAAAACAGATTTGAGGTAATGGTAAAAGTGGCAGACTTCATTAGTATGGTAGAAAATCAGTTTGCAAGAAGGATTTAACTGTTTAGAAGTGATAATCCCATTGCGTTTCAGCTAGATGATTTGCATATGTAGAAGCAAAGTGCATTGTTCATCATTTTGTTTGTGTCGAAACGCCTGATTAGAATGCTAGGGTGGAAAGAAAACATCAAGCACATAGGAGTGGCTCAAACTCTAATGCAGCAGTCATTCTTAGCAAAATACTTGTGGACTTGTGAGGTTTCACATGTTGTATATCTCGTTAACAAAATGACATTGATGATGCTGAATAAAAGTAATCCCTTCAAACTCTTACAATGTGCATTACTAGATGTTGATAGCCTATTAGCCTTAGAATTTGTTGGTTTCCTTTGCTATGTTTCCAACAATTATGCATAATGAAATGTGTATCTTCTTAGGTTTCAAGATGAATAATGAAATGGGTTGTGTCTATGATGTCATTAGGAAATAGATTCTAAATTCTAATTTCAAGACATATTGTGTTCCTTGAGTGTATTTTCCCGTACAAAAGTCCTCAATCTATTACCAACCTCAACGTGCTCACTCTTGAAATTTGTTTCCTATCCAAACCCTGCTGCCACAAACATAATCAATTCATTCCTCAATTCAAACCAGTGATTTCTTCTACACCTGTCTGGCCATATTATTATTGACAGATTCTCTTGCACCAGATTCCTTAGCAGACTTCCTAGCAGAAATATAGAAGCAAGTAAAGGGCGCCCATATTAGCAATAGATGTGCCTCTCGGTAATAATTTTACCATATTACCGATAGACAAGCCCATCAATAAACTTGTTATGTTTCCTATTTTCATATGTACATATTGATATATCTCTAAAAAAATAGAGGTGTCGAGGTCATCAGTAAAATCCTATTGATAAGACCACATTTTTGTGTATAATATTTTAATTAGTTAATCCCAACATAATTAGTTTCTTCAGCTTCCTGTATATATGACTCTTCTTTGTACACATTCATTCATTATGTTGAAGTCATATTATGATATTTAATTTCTTCTTTTCTGGCATGAATTCTCTGATCCTATGAGTGAGAACAAAAAACACCAAATCTAATTTCAAGCTTGAAATTGCTTATTGCAAGAGGATAAAAATCGAAGGAATTAATTTGAAATTAAACTGAAATTAGTTAGTGCAGTCAACTTGCTTTGATTAATAGTATATATTTATACATGTGTGACTTAGGTTTGGAGACTTTGTGGCATTTCTCATTTACATGACAACAACTTTCACCCTCTACTTTCCTGGTTAGAGTTCCGTTGATCATATTAATGGCGAAAAACCAAGGATATAAAGAAGCGACAATATGAGCTCTTCTAGGATTTTCTCAAATCCTATGTTTGAACATAGAGAAAGGGAGGAGGAGACTAATATTGGTGTTGCAAGAAGAAAGTTTGTTATTGGGAGGAGAATGATGAGGATTCCGAGGGGCAAAAAGAAGTACAGTTGGAGTGTGACCATGTGGGATCTTCTAAGCAAAAACTCTTCAATCTTTTTGAAGAAAAACTTCATGAAGGATCAGTTTGGTCAAGAGTTAAAAAGAATCAATACATCCAAAGACGGGAATTGCCTCTACGTATTGGTAATGCACTATATATTCATTCAAAAGTTTAAAAATTCATTCAATTGTTCATTATTATTTTTGTATATTTTTTTCACTTTGTGCCTCATACACAACTCTCCTCATCTATGTAGATGACATTGTGATAGTTAGTCACATTTCTCATAAGCTTTCTAAAGTTAAGAATGTGATTGATAGAAACATAGGCATAAAGGATATTGGAAAATTTTCCTGGGCTTTGAAGTTTCCCATTCACCAAGTGATATCTCTTTCTCAACGGCAACACTGCCTCAATTTTCTCACAGATGAGGAAATTCTTGGCAGCAAACTAGCCAGTGGCCATAACTCCCATAGAACCTGGTTCTCACTTGCATTAAGATAATGGGCCTCTCTTTTATGATGCTGCTTTATATGGGTTTTTATTAATAAAATTCTATATGTGACCATTGCTTTGCTTGATATATCATTTCCAGTGCAACCACTTTCCAAATTTTCATCCAAGGGATGGTTTTCTTTAGTAGGACATCTTCTCTAGACTTACGCAGTCACAATTGTTCAGTTTAGATTGGTTTCCCTGACTCATGTAGGGACAAGCAATGTGTGGGGGATCGCTGCTGCTGTTTGGAGCGTTGGTTAGGAGAGTCTGGGGAGGGAGACCATCTCAAGGTTCCTTCTACTTGAGGTGTATTTCCCTATTGGCCCGTCGGGACGCGTCATGGTTACATGCATGTTTCCAATAGACACACCTGTCAGTAAGTGAATTTTCAAATACCAACAGGCAAGCTTGTCAAAAATGTGCAATTGACTATTGAGAAAATCAATAGACTTTTTACCAACAAGTGTCTTGATTGAAAATGTGGCAGAAAATGAAGGGCATCAATATTAGCAATAAATTAGTTATTAATCAGAGACTAGAAGTTGATTCAAATTGATGTCCATATCTTGAGATGGTTCTTAGTTGATGGCAAGTAAACTTTGTAGTTACTATTTTGGATCTGAGTCAAGTTACAGTGTTCAGAAATTTAGGTCAAATCTTAGTCTTCAATTGAATGCAAATATTTGGTTTTGCGTTCATCTCTGTATGTGTTATGTTTCATCAGATTGGTGTTGTCCAGCTATTTATAAAGGTACCGAAATCTTTACTTAGTTTTATTGATTTGATTTCTAGCTATGATATGCAATGACAAGCTCTACATCTTTCATTTTATAAGTACACTTCTTACCAAAGTAAGTTTAATAAAACCTAGAATAGATGCTTTTGGGTGTGTCTATGTGTGCATGTAATACAATTAATCTATTTTGTAGTGATTTTTGCTTGTTCCTAGTATTTTGGGTCGATTTTCTTGCTTGTTTGTTATTTTTGTTGTAATATTTGCTTGTTTCGTGTTCCCCACATCCAGTTGTATTTTTTGTTTGTGTTGCTTCTTCTAATGAGATTTATTAACCTCAAGCCACATATTGTGATCGTTGATAATGTAAATCTCTGCATCTTTAATTAATTCTTGTGCGACTGCTCACCAACGCTTTTCTGTTTCTGTTTCTGTTTCAAACTGAAGCTGAGTCAAGTCCTTCAGGAAAGCATGCAATGTAAACAGGAGATATATAGACCATCTCTCTTCCATTCCAGAAAACAGATTCATGCTCTTTTTGATCAATTCATCAGAACTTGTGGAAGGGTATAGATTGACCAATCTCCTTGCTCGTGTTCAAGTCTCTGGTTTTGGGCTACTGCTAAGTTATGGAGCTTTTTGCCACAGGTTGGTCCTCCTCTTCGGTTGTATATTGATCCAGAAGTCTTTCATTCTTAGATCTTGAACTCTCCATAGACATATGAATGTCTTTGGCTTTCTCATCTTTTTTTTAATTTCCTGCCAGCTTATTTTCAGCATCATCTATTTGTTGGAGAGCATCTTTAATGGTCATCGATCTAAGGATAGCAATAATAGAACCCCAAAACGACCCTAGACGTTGTTTGTAGTACTCACTGCAACAACCTTTAACTAGGTCTTCTATATCCCAAAAAGAACGG
Organism: Cicer yamashitae; assembly: GCA_037974755.1. NCBI lineage: Eukaryota > Viridiplantae > Streptophyta > Magnoliopsida > Fabales > Fabaceae > Cicer > Cicer yamashitae. The sequence continues at coordinate 2,910,060 of JBBPBQ010000002.1, forward strand.
ACTCGTGATTCTACTTCTTGTTTCTTCCCAAGTTGATCATGATCCTCTAAGAGAGCTTCTGGTAATTTTTATCTTTATCCACTTAACTTTATCTTCATTTTTGTTAAGTAGAGTATTAATAAAACCTAGAAAGGAATCTTAATGGTACTCATGTTGTACCTCTTGTGAGAAAACTGTCTCGCTGCTTTCAGTTAGTTTGGTGTTAGAACTGGTCTGTGAAACTGAAGAAAACTGAAGTGAATAGATGAAGTAAAGAAAATCAAGAATAGTTTCTCTCAAGAATGTATTATTGAAATTGACAACAATGAATATTGTGACAGTTACAGAATCTGCCAACTGAATTGCCCTGCAATTCAGTTCCAATCAATTAACTCTCTAACTGCCTACCTATTGAAGACTAAGCTTCTGTTATTTATACTAACCATCCTAACTAATTCAGTTAGGATTTACAGCTGGCACCACTCAGCAATTAACAGAACTAACACATATAATTTAAACTTGGTTCCTTCTCTCATACACCTTCCTAATAGGAAGCCTTGCTTGACTAGCAATCCTATCAATACCCCCCCCTAAAAGAACTACCTTGTCCTCAAGGGGAAAAGACGGAAAAACCTCCAACATCTTGGAAGCTCGCTCCCAAGAGTTATCACAGGATGGTAAATGAGCCCATTTCACCAAAACCTCCATATTGCCTCCAACATCAGTCCTCCACTGCAGAATATCTTTTGGCTGTACAACCAATTCAAGCTCCTCAGTCAACATTGGTGGTAAGGTCTGAGGTGAATGTTGCGGTTTCAAAGCCTTCTTAAGCAATGAAACATGGAACACCGGATGAACTTTAGTTTCAAGAGGCAGATCTAGCTTGTAAGCCACCTCCCCCACGCGGCTTAGAATCTGGAAAGGGCCATAATACTTAGGAGCCAATTTAGCATATGGTCTATCAGCCAGAGACTTCAATTTGTAAGGCTGAAGTTTCAAGAAAACCCACTCCCCAACTTCAAAATTCACCAACCGCCGATGCTTATTTGCTTGTGCCCGCATCTGATCTTGAGATTTCAGCAAATTCTGTCGCAAATCAGCAAGTATATCATCCCGTTGCTGGGCCAACTGATTGACATCATCCAACTTTGATGGACTGGTGCAGCTCTTAATCAACAACGGAGGGTCTCTTCCATATAAAGCTTTAAAAGGTGTCATTCCAGTAGAGATATTGTAGTTACTGTTAAACCAGAACTCAGCCCAATGCAACCAATTCAACCAAGTCTTGGGCTTAGGGCCAGCAAAGCACCTAAGATAGGACTCTAAGCACCGATTAACAACTTCGGTTTGACCATCCGTTTGAGGGTGATAAGACGTGCTATGCTCAAGACTAGTTCCAGCCAATTTGAATATCTCCCTCCAAAAACTGCTGAGAAAAACCGCATCTCTATCCGATACAATTGTAGAAAGAAATCCATGAAGCTTCACAATTTCCATCACAAACAAAGCTGCTACCTCTAACTCGTGGAAGGCCACCAACAAAATCCATAGAAATATCCTGCCACACTTGGCAAGGAATAGGCAACGGTTGAAGTAGTCCCGCCGGCGATAAAGTGGAGTACTTGTTCCTTTGACATACATCACACTCTTCAATAAACTTCTTGATATCTCGCCTCATGCCCTCCCAAAACAAGAAACTAGAGACCCTTTTAAAAGTTCTGAACAATTTTGAATGTCCTCCACAAGGATAATCATGGCATTCAGCCAAGATAAGTGGTATTTTGTTAGAACCCTTAGGCAGCACCAATTTACCTTTATACAAAAGCCTTCCCTTCTTGAACTCATAACCAGAATGAGAAGTAGGAGAGACAATTAAGTCCTGCACCAATTGCTGCAATTTAGGATCTTGTTGCAATTCCTCATCCCAAGAATCATCTTCCACATGTAGAACTGAGAGAGCAGCATACATATCTCTCCTTGACAAGTTATCTGCTGCAGTATTCTCCTTTCCTGGCTTGTATTGAATTTCAAAATCCAAACCAATGTGCTTGACAGCCCATTTAAATTGCTCAGCACTGAACAATCGTTGATCAGTCAAAAACTTAAGGCTCCTTTGGTCAGTCCTCACAATGAAATGGTTGCCCAAAAGGTAGTGTCTCCATTTGGTCACAGCCTGAACCAAAGCCATAAGCTCCCTCTCATAAACAGACCTTTGTTGAGCTCTCAAAGATAAGCCTTGACTCCAAAAGGCAAGGGGTTTACCCTCCTGCATTAAAACAGTCCCCAACCCCTTACTAGAAGCATCGGTTTCGACTACAAAGACCTTAGTGGAATCAGGTACAGCCAACAAGGGAATATCAATCATGGCTGTTTTCAAGGCCTGAAACGCAGATGTAGCTTCCTCAGTCCAACAAAACTTGTCTTTCTTCAAAAGCTCAGTTAAGGGTTTGGCTAATTTACCATAACCTTGGACAAAACGTCTATAATACCCTGTTATTCCAAGGAAACCCCTAAGACCCTTCACATCCGTAGGGATAGGCCAAGAAGTCATGGCTGCAGTCTTGGACGGACAAGCTGCCACCCCTTCTCCAGAAATCACATGTCCCAAGTACTCAAGACTAGACTGTCCAAAGCTACATTTTTTCTTATTTTCCTTCAACCCATTCTGCACCAGCACTGCCAAGACTTGGTGAACATGAACAAGATGAGCTGACATATCCTTGCTATACACCAAAATGTCATAAAAAAATACCAGGACAAATCTCCGGAGGAAAGGCTTCAAAACCTCATTCATGAGGGCTTGGAATGTGGAAGGAGCATTGGTGAGACCGAAAGGCATCACCAAGAACTCATAATGCCCCTCATGAGTTCGGAAAGTCGTCTTCTCTATATCATCTTCCTTCATCCGAATTTGATGATAGCCTGATTTTAAATCAAGCTTAGTGAATATTGTTGCTCCATCAAGTTCATCAAGCAACTCTTCAATGATAGGGATGGGAAATTTGTTAGGGATAGTAATTTTGTTGAGAGCCCTATAATCCACGTAGAAACGCCAACCTCCGTCTTTCTTCTTGACCAAGATGATGGGACTAGAGTAAGGGCTAATGCTCGGTCTTACAATTCCAGCCTTAAGCATTTCTGAAACCAATCTCTCTATCTCTATTGTTTGATAATGTGGATACTTATACGGTCGTAGATTAGGTATCTCAGCCCCCTCCTTCAAATGAATTGCATGATCTAACCTCCTTTGGGGTGGAAGACCTTGCGGATCCTCAAAAACCTCAAAATACTGTTGAAGAACCTCTGAAACAGCTTCAGGTATGACTGGAACCGCTGCTGGTTTCTGCTCTGCAGAATCGTACTGAATTAATAAGCCTTCCTCTTCTTCCTTCATAATTTGCATGAAGGCTCCATAGGACAATTCAGTCTTGGTTAAGGAAGGATCACCAACCAAAGTAATCAACTTGCCATCTCTAGACAAGGTAAGCTCCAACTTGCCAAAGTTGGTTTTGACCTCTCCCAAACAAGAGAGCCAATCCAAACCCAACACCAAATCTACCCCTTGCAGGGAGAACAAATAAAAGTCTTGCCTAATCTCCATTCCTTGCAAATGCAAACTCAACTTGGGACACTTTCCCTTACATTTCACCCTATGACCATCCCCCACTTCCACAATGTAAGAAGGAGTATCTTCCACCATCAAGCTCAGTTTCTGAACTACCTCTTGAGAAATGAAGCTATGAGAAGCTCCACAATCTATGAGTACCAAAACAGAATTGTTCTGAACTACCCCTTGTATCTTCCAAGAATTTGTGGAAGTCAGCCCAGCCATTGAACACAGAGACAATTGCAGAGAATTGAAAGTTTCAACCTCCTGAAACTCAGCCTCGCTGTCCTCCTCGTCATCTTCTTCTAAAATAATCATACGAAACTGCTTATTCTTGCATTTATGTTCTCTATTATAAGGCTCATCACATCTGAAACAGAGTCCCTTCTCCCTTTTGTCTCTCATCTCATCCCCGGACAACCGTTTGAAATCACCACTCCTGGTTTTATTCCCTTCCCTAGCCTGAACACTCATCATATTAGCAGCAGAGGTACTGCCCTCAGTTTTCTTATCTAACCAAGGCTTAGTGTCCACCGTCACAGTCTTAGTGTAAGAACTAGCCTTAGAAATAGAGGTTGGTTTAGTGAAAGTGTTGGTTCCTTTCTTAGTCCAAACCAGATTCTTCTCCTCAATCATAATAGGCTTTTGAATTAAATCAGACAGAGACTTTAATTCATAAAGTTTTACCTCCACTTGAATTTCCTCTTTCAAGCCATTCATGAAAATTCCTCGTGCAAATTCTTGATCAATGACCTTCAAAGCTCCAACATATTTCTCAAACTCCTCCACAAATTCCACCACCGTCCCTGTTTGTTTGAGTGCCAGCAACAACTCAAAGGGATTTTGTACCATTGAAGGTTGAAACCTGCGAACCACCGCCAGCTTGAACCCGTCCCATGTTGGTTTAAGATTGCACCTATCCCACCAGCGATACCAGCTCAGTGCTCTACCCTCCAGGGCCACCAAAGTGGCACGCATCTTCTCCTCCTCAGGAACGCTTCGCAACTCGAAGTATCATTCCAAACGGTGCGTCCAACCGTACGCATCGTCGCCTGAGAAAATCGGGATCTCCAGCTTCCTCCACCGGTCGTGCTCAACGTGGTCACCCAAGGATCCCGTCGTCGCTGATTTTCGCTTCTTCCCTGCGAACAGTCCTTCTGCTGTTGGAATCAATCTTGGCTGCGAGTGCAGCCAATTGGTCCTCCGTATGTTTGGCACGCGCCTCTGCCAACTCTAATCGTGTGCGCCATTCCTCGCGCTCCTGCTCCCAATCATTCGAATCTCTCACCATGCTTCTTGTCTTCATGTAATGCGCAGTAGAAGGAATCAAAATCAGTGCACCAGATCGGTGCTCTGATACCAGTGTTAGAACTGGTCTGTGAAACTGAAGAAAACTGAAGTGAATAGATGAAGTAAAGAAAATCAAGAATGGTTTCTCTCAAGAATGTATTATTGAAATTGACAACAATGAATACTGTGACAGTTACAGAATATGCCAACTGAATTGCCCTGCAATTCAGTTCCAATCAATTAACTCTCTAATTGCCTACCTATTGAAGACTAAGCTTGTGTTATTTATACTAATCATCCTAACTAATTCAGTTAGGATTTACAGCTGGCACCACTCAGCAATTAACAGAACTAACACATAGAATTTAAACTTGGTTCCTTCTCTCATACAAATTCCTAATAGGAAGCCTTGCTTGACTAGCAATCCTATCATTTGGTAATTAATTTTTAGACAAACTTATTTAAGAAGTTAACTTAGCATACAACATAGTTTGGAAAAAGGGATGCAGTTATCAGAATGTGTGCAATTATCATATTTACCATGTATCCAGACATCTAAACTTGGTTTTTTCTCCATATGATCACTACTGCAAAATAAAAATCTTATGAGATGACATTCTACCTAACTGAACAGTTTCAACATCAGACATCTCATGTTAATTTTGTTTCTCATTTGTGCCAGCTCCAATATTGTTCTCTCTATATCAAAATTCATTTCCTTTATAGTTGAATCATTATCATTTTCATTTTTCAATTTACCATTCTGATCAATCTCTTCACTGTACATATTATTGTTTGACCTGGCTGGTGAATCATTAGATTTTCTATGAGAAGAAACATATTGTGACATTGCCTGTAGTTTTGCCTCAACAAGTGAAGTTGTTGTTCCATTCAATGAAATGGCTACATGCTTTAGGTCTGAAAAGTTTAACTGAGCACATTCTCCTTAGTAGATATGCTCCTGTGTCTAGTTTCTTATTTAGCTGTCCATTTTTTTCTTCTCTTCATGAAGTTGGTGTGCTGTGTGTCCACTTTTGGTTCTTGGTTTTGTGTAAAATCTTAGCTACTAGTATTAGAAAATGTTGCTACCTATCACATATCTTCAATAGTTTCACAACTTTGGTTTGTGTCTTTTATGATATGGGTGAATGTCTATGATGCATACATATGACTACGGTATTGGTACAAGTACGGGTCGGTATTGGTACACTTACACTAATAAAAATCTGAGAGTTCATCCTAACAGGCCCCAAGACTTGTTTAGTTTTCCAAGACAGCTAAAGTAATCTGAAAGTAGACTAGTCTTAGTTTCTAAGAAAATCGTGAGACTCAATTTAATGTTTGAAAAATAAAATTCAACTTTTAGTTAAAAAATTGGGACAATTAAGTTTCTACCGGAACAACTTAATCCCCATATCTTTAATTATTTGTTTGGATGACAAATGAACTTAGAAGGAAGAAAATAAAAAATAAAGAATGTGGAAGAATTGAAAGTGAGTAGAGTGTGATGACTTTTCGATTTGATAGAAAGAAAATGAAAGAAAGAAAGGAATATAAATTTATGACATAACCAACCATGTATAATTAAATAATGTAATTAATTTTTATTCACTATATACATTTTAAAAACTTTATTTACTACAACATTGTCCATTTTTATTAATTTATTCAATCTTTTTTCTTATGAAAATTTATGTAATAATCATTTCTCTTATGAATTTAAGGATATTTCTTTTTTTATTAATAATTTAATTTTAGAGGATTCTTTGTTTGAAGGAGGTAGATTACTCAAGAGTTTGACATTTTTAGTTCTGTCATAATTTCGGTTATCGTTATAACCTAGAAGAGTTATCTCATTTGATTAAAATAAAATTCTTTTACTGTTGGTTTGAGAAAATCGATGGAAAATGATACTTTCTCTTATGTCTCTTCCATGTGTCTATTTCCTCTATCTTTCTCCTCAACCAAACAATCTATAAAGAATGTAGGAATTAAATTATACTGGTTTATCTTTTCAAAGATGTGTTATTTTAGTATTTTCAAAGGTTAAATTAAGTCTCATAGTTTTTTCTTAAAGACTAAAATGAATTTATTTTTTTGAAACAGCCAAACAAATTTGTATATATTCTTAGTCTCACTAGTCTTACAATTTTCTTCTTTTTGATTTACAACTATCACCAAGTTTGTAATAACTTGAGGATATACAGATTTTGAGAGTATTGATAAGTGTATGATTATTTCTCTCTAATAAACTTTCGAAGAGGATAACTTCAAAGACATAGTTGAGAACAGTAGAAAATATTATGAGAGAATGAGTGTGCTCTTTTCAGCTTTTAGTATTTCTCTTTTGTTGAGCTGTGTATTTGATGAGGATGAGTTCATCTCAATTTATAGAGGTGATGATGCTTCAGTTACAAAGAAAAATACAAGGTATCTGTTGAAGTCTTGGTTAATTGTCCATGGTCTTTATTTTGAATTGCAAAAATGTCATTCATCTGTCCTTGTAAGACAAAAACTTAGGAGAATGAGTTTCCAGTCCGTCCTCGGATAGGAGGATTGAGCTTCCATGAATTATGACGTGACTTGTGCTTTTGACTTTTTCTTTTTCCAACAACTGTAGGGTCTTGCTTTTTTGTCAAGGACAACACCTTTTGTACTTTGGTACTTTTACTCATTTTCCCATGTATGAGGATGAATGGAAGATAGAAGTTCATCATCTATTATGTTTTGTTTATCCTCTGACATAGAGAATATATATTCATCGTCTTAATCAGGATTGTTTGTCTTCTGACATTCTTTCTTCAGTTTTGTTTTATCATCTGTCATAGAGGTTATACTTTCATCATCTAATAATTTGTCCTCTCACGTAGAAGACATATCAAAGATTTGTAAAGACTTTTATTCTGATCAATAAGGTGAGGAAGCTGTTTCCTAAATTTGATACACTCAAGAGCACAAATTAGATAACATGTATAATTATAATCTTTGAAATAATTTTGTTATCATTAAAACATTTGAGAGAGATTTTGTTTCAACAATCTCCCCCTTTTTGATGATGACAAAATTCTTTAGATTATGATTCTGGTGAAAGAAATTGCATAAGTAATGGTTTGATTATGCTCCCTTTCAACATATGCATAATTTTAAATTTTGCTCCCACTCAACATATGCATAAATATTTGAGATAAGTATTTTTAACCAAAATATTAATTCATTAATTGTTCAAGAAGGCAATGACTACAAAATGGTTCAGAAGAAGAAAAAAACATAATTAATAAATAGGTAACCTAATTTTTAAAGAGGATTAAAAGTTTCAAAAAGCATCCTCTTAGATTGCAAAAAGTTGACAATTTTAGCTCATAATCTTTCTCCCCCAAGATTTGTCAACCATCAAAAAGTGTCATAGCCTTCAAAGCTATTTGGATGGAGATGAATCATCAGAATAGGATGAGGTTGAAGGACGAGGAAGATCTGGATGAGGAGGTTGAGGTTGATTTGGTAACCCATTCTAAGAGAAGACCAAAGTGAGCCAAGGTCTGTTGAAAAGAGTTGAAGCTTGCAAATAGTTTTTTTTTATCTTGATCTTTTTAAGAAACCTTAATTCTTTTATAGTACATTTAGCCTTCGTCCTCTTTTTGGACATAGTGTGGCGTTGATCTTGAGGCATTGCATTTACACTAGTACTTTTGTTTTGGAAACTTACACCTTTGTTCTGGGATGAATCGTCCAGTGACATCAAGAAAGTGAATTTTTAAGGGTTCACCACTAGTCCTTGGTGGGACGGGTGAATCCAACAGTAGAGAAGATGTGGGAATAACTGGATGAGTGTCAGCAACATGACTAACCTTTACGGGAGAAGTAAAGATTTGGGACATTGTGCAAGATAGTTGTGCATTTTAAGTGGGACTTACAGGCGGATATGGTGGAAACAAAAATGTGTCTTACAGATTTTGAGACGTTTCCATAGTCTCTACAGCCTGAGAAGTTTTTGGAGGTGAGTGAGATTTAGATCAAAGTATAATTCTTCACCATCTTCCATGAGTTGGTGAGTAGTATCCTCTAGTATGTCCTTAACAAAATGATTGACTTCAGGAAATGTAGGAGAGACGATGTTGTGAGTTGGTGAAGAATGTGTCTCTTGAGTGGTGGCAGAAGGAGTGTAGGCATCCTCATATGTAGGACTGGTGATAGGAGTCGTTGATTTGAGTGGCTTTTGGGATTTGGGGGTGGTTTTTTGTACTTTCTTCTTAGTTGTTGTATGAACTATAGAAGATCGTTTTTTAGTTGGAATTGTTGTTGAGGTGGCTTTGATAGTTTCCTTTTGTGGGACGGCTTGTCAACTGGATTGAGCCTCATCTAATTGACATTTTTGGCATAAAAGATGTTGTTCATATAGATGGACTGTTCGTCCTCCAATGCAATTTTGAAGAATTTGAAGATTTTTGTCAAGATCATGCCATAAGGAGCTGAACGTCCAAGTCTGGCTGCATTAATCATAAAACAGAAAATGATATTGCCTAGGTGCAAAGGGGCTCTAGTGATGAGATGATGATCAGTTGGTCAAGCTTAATGACCTTTTCAAAACTTCCTGAACAAGGAACGACAGAGTGAACACATATGTTATGGAGTATTCTACACATTGGTATGAGGTTTGAAGCAACCTGAGGTTTGGGAAGAGTGATGAGAATGTTGTTTAAAACTGTTGTTTGAGAGATTTTGCACAAGGAATACCAAGATTCAGTGAAAATGTATGGACCCTCATCTCGAATGTCCATAATCTAACACAGGGAGTTTGGAGTGAGTTCTATATGCACGCATTTGAGAATGATGCTTAGAAATGTGTCATCCTTAGATATATTGGCAACAACATAGAAGGCTTTGACAAATTTTGGATATTGAGGTTCATCAATTTTTAGAAAGGAGGTCCAATCTAGTTGATCAAATATTTCTTAAAACAATAAAGCCACCTTTTTTCTGTCCTTCAAAATCGATTGTTTTACCGTTTACTACGGATTTATCTTGCCACTTTTCAGTATACCGTGTTTCTAAAGCTTTAGACTCAAACAAAAGAATTTTTGTTTTGATTCTAGAGGAGGATACACAAGGTTTTGGTTTGGAAGAAACTTCCTTTTGAGAGGTTTTTAAGGTAAAGGTTTTGGATTTGGATATATCAAACTTAGTAGTTTCAGAATCATCTGAGTATATAACATTGATGGTGTTGTCTTGTGGTGGTTTTCTGCAAAAGAGTATTCCTGACATTAAGCGTGAGGAACATCTGGTTGGAGCAGACGAATAACTTTTTGATGATGAGGTTCATTTTGGTTTGGTGGAGGTGAGATGAAGAGGAGGAGATGAGAGGACAATGGGAGTTTCCATGTATAAAGGAGGATGGATGATACTAACAGGTTCAAGTTATATGAGATCTGGTGAAATTGCTTCATCTTGTGAGTGATACGAATCACTTGAAAAACTCTCAGATAGACTATCTGTAGAGTTTGCTGAGAATTTTTCCTTTTGCAGAAAATTTAGTTCGAGCCATTTTCAGAGTGGGAATGAAGAAAGTGTTTTGAAAATTTGGGTTTTGGTTGAAGATTTGTGTTATGGGATGAAGAGAGTGTTTTGAACAATCTTTGAAAGGAAGAATTTGATTAAGTAACCGTTAGAGGGAGAGGGAAAAGTTAGTAGGCAATCATTAGAGGATAGAGTAGAATTATGGTTTCAAAGGAGAAGTAGTCGTTTTGGAAGTTAATACCCGCTGGTAACAAGGAGGTGGCAGAAGAGAGAGAAAATCATCAGCGAGAAACGTGCACAAGGATTTGTTCAGATTCTGACTTTTTGTTTCATCTTCATATTTGTAGGAGGATGATACTTCAACCTATTGGTTCATCCTCAGACCTAAGAAGGACATTATTTAACTGACTGGTTAATCCTCAGACATGAGGAGGATGGACTTTGAACCCAAAAAAAAATTTAAACATTTTTATTTCTAGTTTGACATCCTGGTAATAGAGTTTTTCTAAAATATTTTTAAATCGGTTATCCTAAAAAGGTTTAGTAAAAATGTTTGCAAGTTGATTCTCTGTTCCAATAAAAATTAATTCTATATCCCTTTTTTGAACATGATTTCGTATAAAGTGATATTTAATTTCAATATTTTTAGATCTAGAGTGTTGTATGAAATTTTTTGAAAGATTTATTGCACTAGTATTGTCACAGAGAATAGGTATTTTGACGTACCTTAGTGAATAATCTTCAAGTTGATTTCTTACCCATAGCATTTGGGAACAGCAGTTTGTCGCTGAAACGTATTCAGCCTCAATTGTTGATAAGGTAATGGTGTTTTGTTTCTTGCATGACCAACTGATGAGTGCCTGACTAAGAAATAGACAAGCTTCACTCGTGCTTTTTCTTTCTACTTTATCTCCCACATAGTCAGCATCACATTAAGATGTAAGATCAAGATTTTGACCTTTTTATACCATACACCAAGATCAGTTGTGCCAACAAGATGTGATTCTTTAGGTGATGATTGGAATATGGCTCACCGACCTATTGCAAATACTATGTCTGGTCTGCTAGCTGTTAGATATAATAATGATCCAATTATTCCCATATATTCTTTTTCAGATGCATGGGGGTACCCATAATTTTGGCTGCATTCATGTTGTATTTTTTTAGAAGATCTTTGGTGTATTTTTCTTGAAAAATAAAGATGTTGGTTTCCAATTGTTTAATTTGTAAACCAAGAAAAAATCTTAATTCTCCCATCATGTTCACTTCAAATTCACTTTGCATGAGGTTAGAAAAATCTTCACACATCTTTTCATTTGTAGACCCAAAGGTTACGTTGTCAACGTGTATTTGAACAATCAATAAATTATCTTTAAGAGTTTTCTTGACCAGTGTAGTGTCAATCTGTCCTCTTGAGAATCCATTTTCTTTTAAGAAGGAACTTAACCTCTCATACCAAGCTCGAAGGGCTTGCTTTAATCCGTAAAGAGCTTTTGAGAGTTTGAACACATGGTTAAGCTTCTTCTCGTTCATAAAGCCAAGAGGTTGGTGAACATATACTTCCTCATTTAAGAAGCCATTCAAAAATGCAATTTTAACATCTATTTGAAATAATTTAATACGTTTATGAGCGGCATAAACAATGAGTATTCTGATAGCTTCAAGTCTGGCAACCAGTGCAAAAGTTTCATCATAGTCAATTCCTTCTTGTTGATTGTATCTTTGTGCCACTAGTCTTGCTTTATTTCTGATGACTTTTCCATCCTCATTTAATTTATTTTTGAATATCCATCTTGTTCCAATGATGGTTTTGTCTTAAGGATTAGACACTAGATTCCATACCTTCTTCCTTTCAAATTGTGACAATTCTTCCACCATAGTCTCCACCCATGATTTGTCAATAATTGCTTGATCAATTGTTTTTGGTTCAACTTGAGAGATCATAGCCATGTTGTTTATGTTTCCTTTTAGAGATTGTCTGGTCCTGACGCCATCAGCACTGTTTCCAATTATCTGGTCATGAGGATAATATGTAACCAGCTTCCATCCTCTTGGAAGTTGTTGTGAGGTTGTGTAAGATTTATCCTCTTCATTTGAGTCTTGAGTTTTGGAGGATGAATGTTCATCTTCGTCATATTTATTCATATTTTCTAAACACAAGTCATCAAACTCATCAAAAATAACATGCATGGATTCCTCTACATTTTGAGTCTTAAGGTTATATATTCTATATCCTTTTGACGATGTGGAGTATCCCAAAAAGATACCTTTATCCTTTCTTTATTATTCAAGACGTAACAATAACATCCAAAAATATATGAAAATATGATATATTTGGTTTTCTACCTTTCTAGAGTTCGTATGGAGTTTTGTTTAAGATTTTTCTAATAGATACTCAGTTTGAAACATAACAGGCTGTGTTAATAGCTTCAACCCAAAAATATTTCTCAATGTTTGCTTCATTTAAAATGGTTCTAGCTATTTCTTGTAAAGTTCTATTTTTTCTTTCAACAACTTCATTTTGTTGAGGAGTTCTTGGACAAGAAAAATTGTGTGATATCCCGTTTTCATCAAACATATGTTTAAAGATTTATTTTCAAATTCTCCTATGTGGTCACTTCTTACAGAGACAATATTTGTTCCTTTTTCATTTTGAATCTTCTTGCAAAAGTTTTGAAAATGACTCAAAGGCTTCACTTGTTTTAAAAAACTAACAGTGTTAAGTATTATGGACTAAAATGAAAACGCTTGCATTTTAGAGGGAGTTGAACTCAAAGTTATTTTGCAAGAACTAAAATCAATTTCTTTGTATTTTGCAAGGACTATATGCATATTTAAGTCTTCTTTCTTTCTCTTCATCACTCTTGTCATATCTCACATTCATATGAAAAAAGGGAAAAAAAAAAGTTGTGTATTTTCTTGTTGTTTTGTGTATGCTTCTTAACTTGAAATACACCTCTTGTGGCTATAATGAACTTTGAGATAATTATGAAATTAAATAAATCATAATTGATTAATTTAATAAGAAAAACAAAAGGCACATAAGGAATGTTAACTCAATGCAGTAGTTAGAAGGTTGAAGGAACATGCGCATACTGTTTCCCACCAAGGTATGTGGACTGGACAAAGTATCAAAAACAGAGAGAACCAACAATGGTCCAAGATTAGAGTGTCTAGATTGAGCCCGTTACATTATAGGTGGTTGCAACCTAATACATAGAAAAAAGTGTGACACTTAGCTCAAACATTTCATCTTTGTATGGGTGATAGAGTGCCGTCCATACATCCAGTCACACGAATCAGGATGTGCGTCTGTGCACCTGGTCAACCCTAAAAACTACAGAGGACCCACAAGGACTTGGGGTGGAGTAAATGGGTCTGAATCGGGGAGGCTCATTTCTCAAGAAAGATTTGACTGTAAAAGGAAATGAGACAACTAGGGTTAGGGATCTTTTGGTTATTTGTTTAAGTGTATTTTAGGTTTCTATTTTTTTCGAATTCTGAATATTGCACGCGATATCAATTCACGCATGTCTAAATAAATTAGAATTTACGCGAACTAAGTTTACGTAAATGTATGCACGAAGTTTACGTAAACAAACGCAAACTGAGATTGTGTACACGTACAAAAACTAAGTTTACATAAACATTGCATGCACCATCCATGTAGAAAAATATAGAGACATGTTAAAAAAAAAAAAAAAAAAAAGCAGTTACACTTAGGAAAAAATGTCGCACGATTCTGATTCACTGTGCAGATTGAGAATGCGTAGACATACACAAACTGAAACTATGTAAACGTACGTGAAATCAACTAATGTAAGATTCTCATTTTGCACAAGCTGCGTGAAGTGAATCTCAATTTCCATACTTATACATGAATCTAGTTCATGTATGTGATTTTGATTCATGTCTTGAACATTGGGTTCTATGCATTTTTTAACCGTTCTTTTAGAATTTTAAACCATTTTTCGATCCAGCTTTGCCATGTTTTACCTGAAGATGCCACTGGCACTGTTCTTCATAGAACATAGGGTTTTGTTTTTGTTTTCCTTTTGTCTTGCAATTTCCAGTTAGATAAAAAAAATAGATTAATTATGGTTAACGACAGACATTTTAAATGATAAGATGATTATGATTGACTGACAATGTTTACAACTGATAGTTTTATAAATTAAATCTTATTCTAAAATATAAAGTTAGCCGTTGAAAAATATTCTCTCCTAAATCCTCCAAAACATTCAATCCAAACATACCCTTAGAAAAGGGTAAAGGGAATAAATAAGTCAAATTGAGTTAAATTTGGTTTAGCTTGACTCAATTCGATAAGATTTGGTTCAACTCAAAATTTGACTCAAATTCAATATGAACTTCTTTTTTATGTCGACTTTGACTGATCCAGGCTCACAAACAACTCGGTTTAGGTCAATAACTCGAATCAAATTAACCGCATGAAAAAAAAAATCACATGTGTTCATTCAACTTTAATATAAAATATCAGTAAAAAAATTAACTAAGGGTCATTTGTTTTACACTAGACCCAATGATCGATATTCTTACATCACAAAATTTCTCACTACTTGTGGATGTCTTATGTTTGATGGTGCACTCATTCTATGGGAGAAAATGAGAGTGTGAAGAATTGAATTGAATTTATTTTTTTTATGTGAGCCTTCAATAGTAAAGTTATGGATAGTTTCTTAAGTGTGGGATTTTTAATCACTTCTAAAATTTTCATCAGAAGCTATACCACTATAAGAGTTTGTTCTACAGTTCAAAACTAGTTGAAAAATTAAGGTGCAACTTTCATGTTGGCTTTTTTTGAAAGTTTTTCAACAATCTACATGATCTCATAACACATTTTGCATCAATGTCAACCAAAGTCCATATAGTACTCAACATATTGTGCAATCCGGATTTTATCACCACATCATTGACTTTAATTTTACATAGACCAGAATTGATTCTTCCATCGAACTTCTCTATGTCAAATTTCACAATGGAACTTGAGATGTTGTAACTATTCATCAACTAAGTTCTTAGGAATGAGAAATGAATCACAAATGACCACTTAAAACTAAGTATTTCCTAGTTAGAATCTTTCCAAACATCATTTTTCCATTATATGCTGCGACTACAAAGTATACTAAGAATTATATTTTCCTTAAGCAAATCAAAACATCTTATATCAAATGTTGGAAAAACAAACATAGATAAAGTGATTGAACACAATCAAAATACAATAATATAACGTGAAAACTTCAAAATCGAAAAAAAAAAAGTTATTAGACTTAAGATATATATGACATCATTAAAGTTGTTAAGTAATATGTTATTAGACTTATTATAACTAGGTTATGTTTTATTATATGTTGTCTTTCTATTTCTTGTATTCACAATTTTTGTCATTCGAAATGAAATCCTAACCTCTCTTTTGTTCTTGTATTTTCTATTGATTTATATTATTGACAAAAGTATTTTTTATACTAGTATATATAATTCTTTTGAAAAAGTTGGATCATTCATATGTATTACGACTCTCCATCTTGATTGATCGGATGTCATCCATCAACCTTAATTTTTAAAGTGTCTATATCTATTAAAAAAATGTAGACATTATAGAGAAGTGAGAATTATTAGAACTTTACAGATAAGGATTAAAAGCATCTACGACGATAATTAAATATGTTCGTTCGTTAATGTGAAGTTACGTAAAATTGAATTTTTTTTTTGTAAGTTTTCTGTTGGAGTTGAGTCAACCTGTCATCACGAGTACGTTAAGAATGAACGGTACTTTTATAATTTAATAATAATAAATTTGTAACCGTTAGCTTCTTTTTAATAGAGCATATTTGGGACACGAGAATAACAAAATTTAAATTTATTATTTATTTTTATTATTTTTAATTATTTATGTCATGTATTTAATATTTAATTTTTATTATTGTTATAAAAGTTCAAGTTCAATTTTATTTAAATTTAAATTAAAATAATATATAATAATATTAATTGAAATATTTAAATTAATATTTTAATTTGTAATAAAATAAAATATTAATACATAAATTAAAATTGTGAGATCTAACGTAATTTTAAGAGTTAAACGGTAAAAAAAATAAATAGGTAACAGAGTAGACCCCAATTAATGATTTACATTGGAGATGGTCTAAGGAGTGTTATTATTGTTTTCAGTTTTCACACAAGCTGTTTTTTTTTTTTTTT
>JBBPBQ010000002.1:2926814-2981436 GCA_037974755.1 Cicer yamashitae
TTTTTTTGTCTTACCCCGTTCTTGTCCTTCTTCGTACTGTCACACTTAATAGCTAATATACACTGATAAGTTTCAGCGTACATTAGACTGGTCGACGGTTTGCGGGAGGAGTGATTTCGTGTTTCATGCGCGTCGAAATGCCTATGTGCATAGGTCAAGTGTTAACATGAAAACGTCAATTTCCTGTATTAAAACGTCATTAAAAATAAAAAAGTAAAAAAATAAAATAACATAAAGCCATACTGATAAAGATCTTTACAATTGTCCCCCAAACATTCCTTTGTAACAAATACTCTAATACATATTAAAAATATTAAATATAAAAGATTGAATTTGAAAATTTTAAATTTAACTTTTAGAAAATTTTAAAAATATTTTCTCAATACAAAACATCACTTTTAGTTTTATTGATAAATGTCATAAAGATACATATTATCAAAATTCTTTTATCAAATTCCATAGTACTAAATAGTGTATTTTTCACTATTTTGAGATATTTTTTTCTTTTAAAATTCAATTTTAAATTTTTTAATCAAATACCACTTTCGTCTAACAATGTATAAGTTATTTGTTCATTTTATTTATATTAAAAAAATATATATAAATAAAATAATAAAATACTACTTTTATTATATTTCACTTATTAAATATTGAGTATTGATGTATTTAATATTAATATAATGTAAAAAATAATGAACTAGAAGTGATATATACATATATAATATTACATATTACAGAATACAAATTAAAAAGTATAATAAATTGGGAAAAATATAGTGGGAAAATAATATATTTAGTAGATATAGAAAAATTAAATATGTGCAAGATGAACTGAAATACACTTCAAAACACCGTTGCAGTGGAATCTAGCTGGTCTGTCACACGAAGGAAAAAAAACGATGTAAGAAAGTACGGCAATAAATATCCCACATGCAATGTGCAGTAAATAAATAAATAAACTAATTATAAATGTGGAGTAAAACAACCAATATAATATGACTTCGCTGGAGGAGACTTTAACATACGGCCGACATACGGTCAACAATAAATTAAGTACTATCTATATTTTATATTTTTTTTGAAAACTACGGCAACACATTCTCTTCTCTTGTACGTACTTTTTAATATATTTTTATGAATAATTAAAATTTACATAAATTTAATTAATTTTATGTGAATTTTAATAAATTAAGGAGTATGTATTAATAAATGTATTTATAGATTGTATTGTTAATGTTTTTTATTAACTTACTATGTTACATATTTTTATGCAAAATATAATTAATAATAGGCATAATTGCTCCCGCGGTATTTTAACTTAATTCAATCCTTTAATTTTTTTTTTTTTGATTTAGTGTTTTATTTACTTTTAAATAACAATTTGATCATTTATGTCTTAATATGTCAACAATATTATCATTTTTTTTACAAAAATTCAAAAAATTAATCAAAATTATAAAAGAAAACTCATAAAATTAATTATCATCTTCAATATAATGCAAATTTCATCAAATTCATAACTCAAATCTTCAAATAAACTCATATTTTTATTCTTTATTTGATGAATTTGATGTTGTTGGAGATTGAAATATTAGTTTATTTGAATATTTGAGTTTTGCATTTGATGAATATATGAATTTTCTTGAAATTAGTATTTAATTTGTTGGGTTTTGTTTAAAGATTTTGATGAATTTTCTAAGTTTCTGTAAATAAATGATAACATTGTTGACATTTTAAGATATAAATGATTAAATTGTTACTTAAAATTAAATAAAAGACTAGATCGAGAAGAAAAAAAAAGATAAAATACTGAAGTGTTATCTGAAATTAAGTTAACGCACTGCAGTAGCAATTATGCCTAAATAATATAACAAAATTATATTAACAAATTCTCCATTTCAAGGTTAAACTAGAAAAACAATCTAAATTACCTATAAATTTAATATTACAATTAACTTTATTAATTCTCATGATATAGTCAATGTAATTTTATATATAACGACTTTTTTTTTAATAAACACAAGCACACATGACTCATTGCATTTTTTTTTTTATATAAAAAGAAGACACATAACTATGATTATAATGAGTTTTATTGTAGACATTTTTATAAGTGATTTAAAGTATTGTGGTTTAGTACTTAAAAAATCGTCACGAAATTTGATGATTCTCAACAATACGATTTAGAAGTTATAGTTTATAATCATTATTG
The DNA here is from genome assembly GCA_037974755.1 of Cicer yamashitae. Classification (NCBI taxonomy): domain Eukaryota; kingdom Viridiplantae; phylum Streptophyta; class Magnoliopsida; order Fabales; family Fabaceae; genus Cicer; species Cicer yamashitae. Next base: position 2,929,027 of record JBBPBQ010000002.1, read on the forward strand.
TTTTAAATGAATAAGACGGTGATTTAATTAATGTCGATTTAATACAAGATATATGTTTGTTTTATTTTTATTTTTATCCAATTGATATTATTTAAATTATTATATCAGTTATAAAAAATAAATAATTAGTGTATAATTATAAGAGACGACGTCTATAATTAAGAATTTTAAATACTTTTTAAAACTGATCTATAGTGAAGCATGATCCATATTATAATTTGCTACTAATTATATGTATGGATTTATTATAAAATAAAAAATAAAAAAAAACTATATGTAAGTAACTTTTCAAAATAAAAAGCCATAGGTGTGTACCATGGACATCATTACCTGTGACTGCGCTACGTTAATAATCACATACTCCTACTTAGAGATTGTTAAAGTAATTTTGTGGTTAACAAACTTACACAAGTATTAAACAGATAAGTGTAGGTTCAATAATATCAGAGGACGTGGAGTTGGGCAGAAAAGACAAAATCAAAATACAATAATAAAATAAAATCATCTCATTATTATTTTTGTTATACAAAATAACAATAAATCTTAAGAACACAATTACATTATATTTTAAAAGGACCAAATAGTCCCGTAAATATAATTTCATATAGTAATAAATTGTAAGAATATTTGAAAGAATAAATTTAATTTATATATATATATATATATTAATGTAAATTTCTTTTTATACTATCAATTAATCACAATCATTAGATCATAAAAATATTTAATTTTCATTAAAATTATTTATAAAATCATATTTATTAATAATTATGATTTTCTGGTAGTGTATAACAATTAAACTATAATAAAATATGATGTGTGTTCAAACATACAATATCCTACTTCTATGTACTTAGTGTATGTAGATTATATTGATAATTTCATTACAACAAAAGAAAGAAGTCCAAGTAAACATAAAAAAAATAATAATCAGACACTTAATAGCTCTTTGACACTTTGACAGAGAAAGAGGTAGGATGAATATAGTATATTAATGATATATTAAAAAAAAAGTTAAAAATAATAAAATATTAAATAATTGTATAAAAATTGTGAGCATAAATATATCATTATTGTAAACTTAAAACATTAATTAAAACATATAATATTTGACACACAATATTCTCTAAATCTTTACATTAAGCATGTCGTTTATTAATCTTTCATTCAAATGTCATTATATCATTAATAAAGAGATTTATCCAAAAAAGAATATAATTAATTGGAAAAAAAGAGAAGAAAACGACAATCTGCCAAAAGAAGTAAACGTCAACTAAACTACAGTTGCTCCATGATATTTTATCAATTTTTGTTTTCGTTATTTTGTGTCGATGAAAGACGTGATATTTCTCTATATAGACCGCCACATTCACCTACACTACTCTCCAGTGTCATTGTTTCTCACCTCTGAAACGTAAAACAAACCCTCCAAATTAAGTAATCAATTTCATTCACCACCATGGCAGACCCAACAAGTATCATAGCAACATGGTTAACACCTTCTTCCCTTTTCATCTTTGTAAACCTCGTCATAGGTACCATAGCTATCACTTCTCGTTTCTCTTCTTCTCAACTCAAAAACAAAAACCAACCTCAACTCACTTCCTCACCCTCACTTCTCTACCGTGTTAGATCCTTTAATCTCCGTCACCATTACAACGACGAACCCGAGTCAGAGTCCGAGTTCACTCACCCCCAACTCGTTCCAAAACCTTCTCTGTTAAAGCGTGTCGTGTCCTTCAACCTCTCGTTCAACGAACACCACCCACCACCCACACAGACAATAACACAAACACATTGCGCGCAACCCGAAGCCGAAAACATGGGTCCGGACCCAGTTAAGAAGGAACTGGATTCGGGTCCAGAGCCGGTTAAAGCTGAATTGGGTTGGGGTCTGGATCTGAATCTGGGTTGTGATTCGGAGAAGAGTAAGGTGAAGATATTGAAGAAATCTGTGAGCGAGAAGGAGTGTTTGATGAAGTTGGAGTGGGAGGAAGAGGAGGATGAAGAAACGGTGGAGCGAAGGAGACCTGCGACGACGGGGAGGAGTGAAGAGTCGGAAGATAAAGAGGTGGATGCAAAAGCTGATGATTTTATTAACAAGTTTAAGAAGCAGTTGAGGTTGCAGAGGCTTGATTCATTTCTCCGACGGAGCGACACCATGTGATGATGTCAGGAATTTGATTTTTCTTTGTTCATCGATGGTGACTAATTAATTAATATTTGAAAGAGAAAAAAAAAACATATGTATGTAGAAGGGACTTTTACATTTCATGGGAAATACAAGTGGTTGTGGGTTTGTTTCTTTTGGTAGATTAGAGAGTTGTTGGTGTTGTTGTGGTGCCAAATTAAGAAGGAAAATTGGAAAAATTACTATATGTGTTTTATGTTTGAATGATCATATATAGATGCGTTAAATCTTTCCAGTTTATCCACAGATCTTGGGTTGGGTATTTGATGAGATTTTACTGCATTTTATTTTGGAAAATTATTTGGGGATACCTAATTACTCAATTTACACATTTCTGAGAAAAATAAATAGAGGTGATGATTTGATATATATATATAATATCTTAGGAAGAGATAAAGAAAAAATAAAATATTTATTAAGTTCAAAAGTGTGAATAAGTGTAGAAAATTAAAGAATATCTAGATACAACTACTGTTTTAGTTTTTGGGTCAAAGATTGAACTGCATTTTTTAATTTTCTTTTGCAGTGGGTACTGTTCAAACTTATATCATATCTAAAGGAATGTCGTGGTGGTTTGGTTCTTATCTTATTGCAAAATGATACTTGTCACGATAAATGACATCACAAAAGGATCACGAAGGCATAGGTGATAACGTGGCAAAATATTACTTTTTTTTTAATAAATTGAACCCAAGTGTTTTATGAATTGGGGAACTTATTTATTATTAATTTAGAATTTTTATTTTTATAGGTCAAATTTTACATAATTATTATTAATTATTTTTAAACAAATAAATTGAGTTTTAATTTTTTTAAAATTAAAAATTAGTTCGATTTAATTTTTTTATATTGAAAATTGATTCGGTTCGATTTTAATTTTAAAAAATTAGTTTAAAAATAATTTAATTTTTAATTTTTATAAATTAATTAAGTTTAAAAACAGTTTGATTTTTAATTTTTATAAATCTATTCAATTTAAAAATAGTTCAATTCAATTATGCAGTTTAATTTAATTTTTAGTTTTTTTAAATACTCCTAATTTCCTCGTAGTATAGTACAAGCTGATATGTCTATATCCCATTATCCTTTTTTCCATCTTTTTGAAGAATCTCTAATTCATATGCGAACAATTCTTAAACAAGTACAACTCTAAATAAAAAATGTTTGAACAAAAAGAAATAAATTAGTCACATCATCAGGATTTTCTCTTTTAAATTGTGTGTCTGCTCAAATCTTTTTTATTTGGAGTTCTATCCAAGTATGCATTTCTTTTCATCTGTATAGCCTCAATCTTAATATAAATACTAAGAACTATGAAAAGAGATCTCAATTGATTTTGTTAATATGCGATTGAACCACCAGATCTAAATTAGCAATTGAAATTGTTTATTGAATGTAACTACGTAATTGTATTATAGTATATTTGAGAATTGAGTTTTAGAAGGTTTTACATAAGAGAACTTTAAAGAATTAAATATATATTTGAAATTTTAAAAATATGAAAACAGTAACCTGATAAATATGCATACTTCATAACATTTCAATTATACTTATTTATTATAATTTTTTTTATATAATTTTCTTAATTTAAAAAAGAAAAATAAACTCTCTCATCTCTTCTCCTCTAAAACTCTTGATCCATACAATTTTTTTAGAGGCCATGTTGCCAAAGTTCTTGGGCTATATTGGATGAATATATATGCCTGAATACTCTCATAATTTGAACTAGTTTTTATAATAAAATTAAGTCTATTTAATATAATCAAAGTCAAGTTAGGAATTACAATATAAAAATTCGACTGAGGATCATGATACGTGCGAGGGTAATATTGAAGTTATATTATAATATCATATTGTCAAAATTCTCGAGGTGATATGTACTTAGAAATCAATAAAATTTTATTTTGTAAATGAAATGGTAGTTAAATTTGCATACCTAAAACATGATATTTAGTCTAATAATATCAACATTTGTTAATTGAACTAGACTTTTATGGATGAACATTAAAAGTTATAGAACTGTATCTATATCTCTAATTCATCTTTGTATTCTATATATATTTGTCTGTCTTGTTAGCATTGATGTGCTAGGCCCTTGCCAAGTTCCTCCATTACAATCTACCCAACAATTAGCAAGTTTCTCCGTTACAATCTGCCCAACAATTAGGGAGTTTTCCCTAGCTCAATTGTGGTAGTTTTCAATCAAATATTTTGAAAACCGTTTTTTTCTTTTAAAAAAGAGGTTTCATGATAGATCTGGTTCAAAAAAAAATATTTTAAAATATATATGGTTTTATGAAAAACCAAATCATGCACCATTTGATGAGATTTCTACAATGAACTTGATAAAAAAGTATAATATAATTTTGAAATATGATCAAATAATGTTTTAATCAAATTTTATTTATGTGGTCAAACTTGAATGTTAATCGATGTTCAATTAATAGTTTGCAATGTGATTCCTTTTTTGTTTTAATTGATTACACAAGGTAAGGAATTATGTCCCTCGATTGTGAGTTTCTTAACTCCTTCAAAGAATGTCAAGCACAAAGTTGATTTTTTGTGAGTTTATAAGCTTAAGAAAACACAAGTAAACGAGAAAGATAAAAGATAAATTAGGAGAAAACAATTGATTAGGCATGTATGATGAAGTGCACAAAGAGGTATTTATTGACAAAGTTAATGTTAGACAAAACATTGTGGCCTATAAAATATAATCCTATCATTAGATTAATCACGTGAGATAAACAATGTTTCTGTCCGTTATTGGGGTGTACGCAGTGCTCCATTTTTAAATTTGTTCTCCGGACTCGTAGCGTTTCCACTTCCTTTATCAACATATGCATTTCCACTTTTGCTTCTCTCCATAAAAATAGTAGTTTTCATTCATCAGAGCTAAAATTAAATAACACGAGTCTTATAATTGAATTGCCAAATTCAACGTGTCTTTGACCAATTCTAAGACTCCCAACTACCTTTGTAAGATCCTTTAAGAGAAAAATTCACATATATATTCAACTATTTTTCTTAGCCTTTATTCTATTATCTAGACACTAATTTCAAAATTAAATAATATTATATTATTATGTCATAAGTGTTTTAGATAAATCAAATTAACAAGTCAAACATTAGAAAAAGCAAATAATATTACTATACAAATTAATTATGTAAAATAAAAAAATAATCCAATGACAGATCTGGTAAAAATAATCCAATGGAAAAAGGATTTGAAATGAGTATTCTTAGAACATACCTAGAGAAGTAAAGTTAGAAAGAAAAAAAACAAAGAGTTTTTAGAATATAGGAGGTGAGATAAACATCTTTTACTTATAATTTGAGATAAAAAAAAAACCCAATCCACTTCATTTTTAAGAAAAAAGCCTAATTCACATCTGCATATTTATCTTTTTGACTCAGTCAAATATGATACCTGTGCTTGGCAAGCAGATAGTAACAACATCTATTCGGGTCGTAATACATATAAATTTTGCATAACTGATTTTATTGTTACGTCGAATTTTCGAGTTATTAGAAATGGTTATGGAAATAATAGGTGCCGTCAAAGATAAAAAAATTTATCGCGGGGAATTAATTGTGAATGTGTTCCACTTCGGTCTTACTTCAAAGAAAAAGAAGAGGAAAAGATAGGTCGATAACTTTTTGAGCATGTTTTAGTTATTGTGGACTTTTGCAAAACAAGTTGTTAGTCAATCATTTTGATGTAGTGCTATTAAGTTTTGCTATCCAACCTCACGAGTGGTTCGATACTTTTTTTTTTTTTTTTCTTTTGTTATTTTTATAATTGGTGTCCAATGTTTATATACTAGTAATGAACTCGTGCAATGCATGGGGCGACATTTAAAGGTACCTTAAGTAAGAATAATTATTTTTTTCAATAATATCTTTAAAAAATAAAAAAAGTCAAAATATCAATGATAATTTCGATAAAAATATGAGTCTATCGTGCACATATTGTTTTGACAAGCTAATGGCCTTTTCCCCTTCACTATTTGTAATGTTCAGTGTGCCTTTAAATTAAGGATATTTAAACAATATCCTCTAATATCTCTTTGGCAAATTTTCCTATTTAAAAATGGATTAAAGAAGAGAGTTTGTAATATCAATCAATAGTTGATATCACATGTATGATCAAATGAGTGATGGTATAAAAAATATTTATATTCTATATAAATTAAATCTTAAAAAAAAAGTATATTATCATTAAAATATTTATTAATGATATTCTTTCATATAAAACACTTAATCTTCTTATCACATAACTTTACTCTACACTCTTTTTAGAAATTTTTTGCTTTGCATTTGAAGAATTAATAATTCTTGTAGATATTTTAGTATACTTCAATATAAAATATTTATTGTTCAATTGACATTTTATGCCGACGTGGCAGTGTGTGACATGAATGAATTGTACGGATTCAATAAAAATATTTTATTAAAAATCCAAAATCAAATTTAAAGTCAAAATTAGGGTTTTAAATAAATTAAACGATAGTAAACCTATTACTGGAGCTATCAAGTTAAATCCAGTCCTATAACTCATAGGAATAAGATTCAGATAAATAAAAAATATAAAGTTCGATCGAAGACAAATAATTAAATAATGATGTCAAAGGTGAGGTTGAAGACTATGTTGTTTAAATGACGTTGTTTTAAAAGTGTGTCGTTGTTTAAGTGTTTGATTTGATTCACTCGATAAATGAATATGTTTTTTAAAATGATCTATTTTGGTAAAATATCATATTATTACTATACATTTTCATGAAATATTAGTATAAAATTTATTTTTATTGTATATATATATTTGAATAATGTTATTGGAATATAAAACTTGACATAAAATAAAATATAATTACAATATTTTAATATTTTATAAAAAATAAAATATGACTCTACTGTATTTTAAATAGTATTGTATTTATATCTCATTTTATATTAAATTTTGTATTCCAATAATATTACTCGTATAATTTTATGAAATATACACCATAAATAAAAGTATAAATTTATGGCACACATTTTAAAAAATACGTATAGTAAATTATATGTTTGCGGTATATAGTTTCATAAAAAGACATGTACGTAAATTGGGGGTGTGAAGAGTATTTGTTAAGAAAAAAAGTGGGTGATGCGTATTAGTAGAAATTAATATTGAGATATAGTTAAAAAAGTTTGGAGGTATATTTGGGCCGTATTAGTTTGCAATATGTGAGGCGTACGAGTCTTGTCCAGCTTCGGCCCTGTAATGGGTGTGTAGTTTTGGGCCCTGTAATGGGTGTGTAGTTTTGGGCCCTGCCCTGGTTTCAATGATGAAAGCTTCTGTTTCTATCCTAAGTCTTATTAAAAGTTTCTAAATTTTGTTTAGATTGATTAATCTTAAACGTGTATTTTATATGTTTAAATTGATTAATTCATATATGTATTTTTGTATGTTTAAGAATATTGGGGTGGAAGAAGAAACACCCTTTAATAATATTTGGTAGTTACTCATTGACTTCTAATATTAATTCAAAACGTGTAAAAAATACTGCCAGATTAAAGCTTTTGATAATATATTAATTTCATTTTTCATTATCGAATTGAGTTTTTTACTATTGAATCTTATAATCCGAGAAAATAAAAAAAAAATTTGGGGAAGAACATAGACCATGATATATTCCTCTTTTTTGACAAGTAAAAATAAAATACAGTATTCAATATTTCTTCTTTTGACGAATACTTTTTTTAAATCTTAATTATTTGATTTATATAGAAAATAAGTGATATTAATTTGAAGTTTGGGCAAAATATAAAAGTTAACTCAAATAAAAAATTATTTGAGTTAGAGTTTGAATCTTAGTTATACTTTGAACAATTTACTATTTTTTTAAATTCATAATGATTTGATGTCAAAAACAGTCATTCTCCATCTAAATTGAAGATCAAATATAAAAGTAACTTCTTCCCCGAAGATCAAACATAAAAAAAATTGAACAAATAATGTATCATGCCTGGATGATTTTCCTTATAAAATTACATTTTTTTTTAATTTAACTTACACTCTATTTTTTAAAAATACTTCAATTCTACAATTTTAACTTGAGTTGCAAATATCAACTTCTCCACTAACTAATTCCTAATCTGTACTTTTGAACTACTACACACTTTTCCATCTTTGAAGATACTTATCTAAAAAATATGACCGATTAAGAATTTATCTTATATCCTTCTAAAAGAACCTTTCTATTTTATATTTTTAACTGCATTTATAGATTTTTTTAGCATAATACTTTTAATTATTGTTCATCTTTTTTTTTTTAACTAGCAATAATTAATATACACATGATGAGAAGATAAATTAAATATATGCTTCCTATATCCTCATATATATATATATATACACACTAAGTTATGTAGTTTGGAAATCAATAGAAAACGGGTCAAAACCGGACATTGTAGATCATGTGTGGATTTGTCTATTGTGGCAAAATTGTCATTTGACCCACGATCATGAAATTAATTCACTATCCAATTGCCCTGTAGTATCGTATTTCTTCCCAAAATCGGAATACAATCTACGGTTGCAAAGGAACTAGTGGCGTGCGGTTAAGTACTTTTATCCTATCTCGTTTTTTTGTTCATTTTGGTTCACCACGTGCAAAATCTTTATTAAATCTTCAAACAAACTACTCAACTATATACAATAATGTACAACTTTTACCAAATATATACGTGATGAATTGTAAAGCCTAGCCTTAGACTGGACTCAGGTGTATATAAAATTTATTTGAATGTTACTTCACGCTGCAGGTCAAAGAAAAATAAGCAAAACAAAAAACGATGACTTCAACTTCAAAATAAATAAATAAAATTTTAGTGTAAGTATGATATAAAACTGGATTATTTAGTCAATGAATCACACATATATAGTACAAAGCGTTCATGGAAGGACACTCAAAAATCGGTAGGTATCTAATAAATTTGACACAAATGTTAATATAATTGAGCATGTGTTTATTTACACACTAATGTAACATTGTTCTATACACGAATTTTTCTGACCCAATATTAATATATTCACTATATTATAAAATTTAATTTCCGGTACATGGAATTTTGTTGGGAGAGAAACTGATTTGCATGCGCATCATATCATACACAGTATGTCAACCATATAACAAATTATCTGTTGACTTTGACAAAAATCATCACACGTAGTACTACAGTTTAATCTTCAAACGACTAATCAATATGAAGCCTTTCTTAAAAAAATAAATTTTATTTTCAAAATAAATAAATAAATTAAAGAAATCAAATAATGTTCATATATTCAACTTTGACTATAATATTTTATCTCCGTCCAAGTACTAATTAATCGCCGAGAAAGACAACGTAACTGAAAAGATTGAAATTAAGAAAATCCAAGTTTTGTGCTTAGCCTAAAACGTGCAAAGGAAAAAGGTAATTTAATTTACAGATCCAAGGTTATATATATTTATTACAACTTACAAGACGTATAAATCAAAGCATTACACTCAACATTATACCACGACCTTGTTACATGCTCCATAAATTTTTTGGTCACTTAGAGCCTCTAACCGTAGCAAAGTACGTTCTTGATTTTTGGCTAGTTACGGCAGCGTAGAATTACGTAAAATTAATTTTTGGCGAGTTCACCGTTGTGCAAGGTGTCATCATGGTGCATCAGAAAACCGTCAAAAAACGGTACTTTCATAATTAAATAATAATAAATTTATAACTGTTATTTTTTATTTATTTATTAATAATAATAAATTTATGACTGTTACCTTTCTTTTATTAATAATAATAAATTTATGACCGTTACTTTCTTTTATTAATTTATGACCGTTAGCTTCTTTTTAATTTATTAATAATAATAATTTTATGACAGTTACCTTTTTTATTTATTAATTTATGACAGTTAATTTTTTTAATTTATGACCGTTACCTTTTTTAATTTATTATTTACTTTTATCATTTTTAATTATTTATGTCATGTTTAATTTTTATTATTGTTATAAAAATTTAAGTTTAATTTTATTTTAAATTTAAATTAAAATAATATATAATAAAATTAATTGAAATATTTAAATTAATATTTTACGTTGTAATAAAATTAAATATAAATAAAATATTAATGTATAAATTAAAGTTGTGGGACCTAATATGGTTCTTAAGAGTTAAATAATACAAAAAATAAACAGTGTCACATCAGACTCTATTTAATGAACCCACGTTGAATTCGCTTCAACATGAGTGAACTTCATGTTATTGAGTTCACTGTTGAAATGCTCTTAGTCAAATCAAGTAATTAAACTTAAACGAGAATTTAAATCATCCGAAAGCATTTGAATTTGAATCTTGAAAGAATAATCATTGGCCTAAACTTTATTTAGTTTAGCCAATTGAACTATTTCAAATTTTAAGAACTTTTTTTTAATCGATGAATTAAGTTTTATTTAGATAGCTCTATTGATAAATTAAAAAACATAAAAGAAGATTTAAATCAGAGGTTGTGTTTAAATCTGAAAAGCTAAAATAATTTAACTAATTTGCTTATACTTTCATGTAAAAAAAATTGAACGGTTACAAAAAAAAAATCTCGGCCTCTTCCCTTTCCTATAAATACATCACTACACATTTAGAGAAAGAGAAACAAGAAAACTCTCATAAACAAATTAAAGGCAATATAGTCAATTAACTATGGCAAGGTATAATTTTATACTTTCAAAAGCTTTGATTCTACTATGTCTAATTAATAGTGTAGTGCACACAACCCAAATATCACAACCATGGTCACCACTAAATGCACCAAAAGATATACTCCAAATGCTTATCCGTGACCCCGTGACCCTTTCACTAGCCTCAACCGATTTTGGCCACATAGTTCACAAAATCCCATTTGCAATTTTTGCTCCGTCATCAATTAATGCCATATCGAAATTGATAAAATTTTCAAATTCCCTTCATTTCCCTTTTACTATAGCTCCAAGAGGACAAGGACATTCGGTTAATGGACAATCCATGACAAATGATGGAGTTGTGGTGAACATGACTCAATTGATCAATTATAGGTTTGGATCAAATGAGAGTGGAATTGTTGTGTTTGATGAATATGTTGATGTTGGTGGTGAACAAATTTGGATTGATGTGTTGCATGCATGTCTTGAACGTGGACTAACACCACTCTCTTGGACTGATTATTTGTATTTATCGGTTGGTGGAACTCTATCTAATGCTGGAATTAGTGGCCAAACCTTTCGATTTGGTCCTCAAATTTCTAATGTTCATGAATTGGATGTTGTTACGGGTATGTATCAATCATTCTTTTCCATATTTGCTTTTTCCCCAATTCATTTTGTTTTATATTTATTTCGTAATAATTTTATTAGTCTATGATTTTTTATGAAGTTTATTATTCTATGATGAGTTAAGGGTGAGATTTTTCACGAAAACACATTATAACAAAAATATTTTTTTTGAAATTACATCAAACAGTAGCTAACGGAACTAGCATATAAATTTATTTTGCAAGTAATAAGAAGTATTACAATAAATATAATATAACAAGAAGTATTACAATAAAAATATATAACAAGAAGTTATTATTATTATTATTTGTTCTGTTCGGGACTCAAGTTCACGTCAGTGACGATAGATTAGTGGAAGGAATGCTTTAGAGGGGTAATGCTTATTAAAAATGTAAAATTAGTTATATAGTTAATTATTCTAATTAGAAATTAATTATTCTAATTTGAGTATATACACTTCATTACATCTACTATTGTAATTATCTTTTTTATTAGATCACTACAAAATTTATCTCTATTTTCCTCTTTTCATGTTTAATATCAATATTTTGTATATTCTATTATAGTATCAGAACGATAATTATTCCATTACTTTTTCTCAAATTTTCTTGGAAAAAATTTCTTAGAAGCTTAATTGATATCATCTCATCATGATATCAATTCCAAGTTAAAATCATCTCATCATCATGATGATTAAAAAAGACAATGGATAATAAGGGCAACATGTTTGCTAGCAAAATTTTACCAAAGACCCAAAATTTCTCCAATACTTTCATAACAATCTTGTTTTAATATTAGCAATTTTCATCAAGTTAGAAAAAGATAGAGTCAAGTTCATTTGTTGAAAATTTCTCAAGAACACCAACAATATTAAGTGTCAAAATTCTTTCTTTTTAGCCAAATTGGCATTGAAAAAATAATGCAAGCAAAGATCTTGTATAGAAGTGTAGACTCTAAATTCAACATTTACCAACAACAACAAAAAACCAAGATTGTTCTTCCTTCTAAAAAAAAATCATAATTGGATTCTCATTTAAAAAGTCTTAACTAATGATCAAAGAGTTGTGCATGAGATTCTGTTAAAAAAAACAATAGAAAATTTTGCATCGAGGTATAAACTCATCAACACTTACTCTAACAAAAAAAAAAAGGAAAGAAATAAGATTACATTAACATTTTTCTTGTTCTTATTTCAAGCGAAGAATATATCTTTCAAAAAGAAAAATTAGTTGATTTATTTTCGGCTATCTACCCTTAAATCTCATTTATCAATTTATATAATTTTTTTCTGCATTTTAATTAGACGACAGAGATTTCAATAGACTCTCGTATTAAATGAGAGAATCAATTATTATATTGAATTTTTTACACCGTTTTAATGTTGAGCGGATAAGAACTTAAATTCTTAAACAATATTGTTTTAAGCTCAAATCTTATAGATAAAAAAAAATGATTGGCATACGAAATTCCAAGAAAAATAATTAATAAATTATCTGTCGTAGATTAATCCTCAACGAGTGGATGGATACTTTACACTTATATATATATGGTGACAACAGAAATGTTCTAGGATATCTTGATATTATATTATAAAAACCAGGAAAATAAGATAAGTTGATTTTATTCAACTAAATCAATTAATTCAGTGTAACAAGCATTGATTAAGCTATCTTGGTAAGTCACATCATATCTTTATAGAAGATTTTAAATATTTTTTGAGGAAATGAAGATTTTAAATTTGTCTCTATATGAAGTGAAAATTGACCATGTCATTAAAAATTGATGTAGGGGTAGTTAGTATTTCTTTGGAATTAATTAACATGCTAGATTCAAAGTCTAGTTATGTCTATTGAATTATCAAAAGAAAACGTCTAATTAACTATGTCACTAGCTAGTTGAGTTTTATCACTTACTCATTGGCATATGTGGTGGATTGAAAATTTGGCATTTTCATGGTAAAATCTATTTTATAATATAATAAAACAGATATGAACAAAATTAGCCCTTACCCTCTTGATCCAGTGGGTAGTTATGAATCGGTTCATATCCCATATATAAGAACTTGAATTCAATTTCGTAATTTCTTTATGAGGACTTTGTAGTGAATTATATGTAAATATATTGGTAAGTTTTATTATCCTATTGCATGTATTCATATGATCCATCACACTTAAACTTTTTCTTTCTTTAAAAAACCAAAATAATAGGCCTTGGCCTAAAGAAAAAAAGAAGTAAAATTAGCCCTATTTATTTGTACGGAGGTAAGAGATCTTTTGATTAATATCCGACGAACAAATAATTAATTAATAACTTTTTAGTTGTGATTATTTACTAGTATTGTTATTTAGTTTAGTGGGTATGTAATTTGTCTTATTTTTTTACGACATACTATTAAAAATGGAGTAGAGTAGTTGATTCAGCGAAATACATAATTTTTTTAGTCAAATAACACATTAATTAAATTAAAACACCTTAAATTTAGAGAAAATAGAATTCAAATTCCTATATATCAATATAGTTATCGATATAAATTGAGTTGGACAGAAATAACTATTTTTATTTTTTATATATGGATATGTCCTTTTCTAATTATTATTAATTTAGGTGCGACACAAAGTTCATAGTATTGGTCGGATCTTTGATGATCTTATAAAATTTGAATCTATCAAATATCAATAGATTTGCAAAAAAAAAATTAACAATTAAAATAAGAATGTTATTGTCACGTGACTTCACCGTATATTCACCATCCATATCAATGATGCATGATTAAATCAAATTAAGACATGAAATACTACATTGTTCATCATCTTATTTGACGAGTTGTATACGCTTCGAATATGTTCTTTAATAAGTCAGCCAACAAATTGTATGCACACATTCACGCTGCTCTCATTTTGTTGACGCAAGAAAATCACATCACATCATTACAGAATAAAGAAAAGAAAACAAAATCACATGATTTCACTAAAATTCAAAGATAAATTATTTATAATTGCTGCAAAAAAGTATACGGTGTAATAATATAATAAAAATCATAAAAAAGTACATGGTTCGAAATCCTGTTACAAAGGGAAGAATGGTAAAAAAAAGTTTTACATTTAATTTGTCTTACGAAAGTGTGGAGTGTGTGTATTTGGAACGCAACAATGTTCTTTTTAATTGAAAAGTGGTGAATTGTTAATCTGTTTTTTTTTTTTTTTTAATCTTTACTCTCATCATTGTTGTAATTATTCAAAGATTTGTTTCGTATTAAATACTATCACTCCATATTTATATGTTTAAATTTTAAAATACTCAACTTTTACAGGAAAAGGAGATTTGGTTACTTGTTCAGCAGAAAAGAATTCGGAATTATTTTATGGTGTTCTTGGAGGATTGGGGCAATTTGGGATTATTACCCGAGCAAGAATAGCTCTAGGACCTGCACCCAAGAGGGTAAGTAACATTTTCTTTAATTAACTTTCTTAATCATTCATTTTGTAGTATGAATCTTGAGTACGTATCTCCAAAACACAAATAGTTAACTAGTTGAAAAAGGAAAAACAATACCATGAATACATTTGCTTTCTTGTTAGTATACCCGACCAACGATCTAGAATTTATGTTTCAATTAAACAAATTTTCCCATAAAAGAAACAAAAGCTCAAAATTGAGCACTCGTCTTTTCTTTTATTATATTACGTATCATCTTTCCAACTTTTGCAAGTATGTAGTTTGACTACAAATTTCTCTTAGAATTATCCAATAGACCACACGAAAACAAGCCCGATCCAAGAGTCAACCAACTAAAATTAGGACTATAAAAAATGTTTATTTAAAATTAAAAAAAAGTCTCCAAACTAAATAGTTTATATAATATTATTAATTATAATATGTTCGTTTAGATGGTAAAATGTACTATTTTAAGTGTTTTCTATGTGGTTCAAATTTAGACTATGCCACTTTTTTATTTATTTACAATTTAAAATCTCATTTTTAAAAGTTGTTTTAGATCTCTAAATTTGTTGAACTATGTTTTTTATAATATAAAACTTTATTTTTTAAGGTTGTTTTAGTCTCTAAACTTAATAGACAAAAAGAGATTTTATAACAGTGGTAGCAATCAATTGCATAAAGTTGTTTCAAAATGTTGAAGTCCTCAAAGATTTTTCATCAAATACACTTGAAAGTAACCTAGTTAACTAGAAAGAAATAAAAACCACAACAACGAAATAATTAAAAAACAAAACTAAGAACTAGACAAAAAATAATAATAATTTAAAACTAAGAACAACCATGGGGGGACATATATTAAGATAAGTAAAGTAAATTTAATGTGTAAATTTTATACGTTGATGTTCATAAAATACTCTTTATGTATAAATATATTTAATCTGACTTTTTTTATTTTTTAAAATAAATTAATAATATTAATAAAGGATATGTTTGAAAAAATAATAATAAATACAGTAGTAATTTATAAAAACGTTTATATTTAAGGACACATTTTTTCCTCAAACGAGACTTATTATCAAAGACAGAGGTAGTAAACAAATGTTTGATTAATTTCTTGCAGGTGAAGTGGCTTCGTTTACTTTACAATGACTTCTCAACATTTTCTGGAGACCAAGAACATTTAATCTCATTGAATGGAAGAAATGAAAGTAATGCAGCCAATTATGTTGAAGGCATGTTGCTGCCAAATCAGCAGCCACTAGAGCTATCATTTTATCCAGAAATTGATCAACCTCGCATAACTTCATTGGTAACCCAATATGGCATCATCTACATCATTGAGCTTGTTAAATATTATGATGATAATTCTCAAGATCAAATTGATCAGGTAATTAACTTAATTAATCATACTATTTTTCTTTCTCTTCTTGATTTGCATAATTAATTTTGCTACTAACTTAGATATTTTCTTGGTTCTTGAATAGGAAATTGAAATTTTGGTTAAGGAATTAAGGTTTGTCCCTACTTTTATCTTCGAAAAGGATGTGTCATATGAAGAGTTTTTGAATAGAGTACATTTTGATGAGCTTGCACTAAGAGCACAAGGACTTTGGGATATTCCACATCCTTGGTTAAACATCTTTGTTCCAAGATCAAGAATATCAGATTTTAATGAAGGTGTCTTTAAGGGCATTATCCTTAAACAAAATATTTCTGCAGGACTTGTAATAGTTTATCCAATGAACCGATCAAAGTAAGTTTTTGTGAGATTCATCAATTAAAATAATTAAAGTTAAATAAGTTTTTAATCCCTATAAAATTTTTAAATTTAGTTTTTAGTCTTTATAAAAAAATTATTTAATCCTAATTCTCATTTTTTTTTAATTTCATTTTTTGTCTTTGCAAGTCAATTCATTTACATTTTTTTTTTGAAATTTTTAATGATTTTTTGCAGTCGTATTTCAAACATTATTAATATATCTTTTGCAAAAAAATTAGAACTTTTTAAAGAATGATCAATGAAATATGAATTTTTAAGATTTTGACGCTTAAATATTCATATTTTATTCATTTTTTTTAAATTCTAAATTTTTGTAAAGGATACTCTTTTAATATTTTAAATATGTCTAAAAAAATAATTCAAAAATTTGAATAATAAATATGAGTTGACTTAAAAGAAAAGATTAAAAATGAAATAAATTTTTTTATAACGACTAAAAATTTATTTAACCTAATTAATTAATTAAAATCATACAAACTCATAAGATTATCTATTTTTGGATTAATTTACAGGTGGGATGATAAGATGTCAGCAGTTACACCTAATGAAGAAATTTTCTACATTGTGAGTTTTTTGCGTACATCTGAATTTGAAAAGTTGGAGGAATTTCAAGCACAAAACCAACAAATATTACAATTCTGTAATGATGTTGGTATAGGGATCAAACAATATCTTCCCCTAAACAAAACACACGAAGATTGGGTGAAACATTTTGGCATCAAATGGGATGTTTTTGAGAATAGAAAAGCTCAATTTGATCCGAACAAAATATTGTCACCTGGACAAGGGATTTTCAATTAAATTAAAAATAAACTATATGTGTCTAGTTTTTTTTTTTAAAATTTTTTTTTTAAAATATTTTCTTTTCTTATTAACTTGTTGTACAGAATAATTAAGCAATTACATAGTATGTTTTATTGTCATAATTAAATATTTGCCCATATGTATAGTATGTGAAACAAGTTATTTGACTAAATTCAGTAAAAAACACAAAATTATTTAACAGATCAAATAAATTTATATATATAACACACATGTCACTATATATTTCTGTTCTCATTTTAAAATTAAGTTGTACTGTGTACCCAAAAAAAGTACATATGTCACTCTATATACGATAAATACATTATGGAGTCATTTAACTTAATTTCATGTAATAATTTAATTATTTATTTATTTTTTTTTCGATTTGATTTTTTTATTTAATTTTAAGTAACGATTTAATCATTTATGTCTTAAAATGTCAACAATGTTATCATTTTTTATAGAAATTAAGAAAAATTCATCATCATCTTCAAACAAAATCCAAAAAATTCATTATCAATTTCAAGAAAAATCATATATTTATCAAATCCATAATTCGAATCTTCATTTCCAACAACATCAAATAAAGAACGTACACTTTAAGTTTGATCTCCAAATTACCAAGACGATATCTTCTTCTTCTTCTTCTTTCTACCATTCTCCAAATCAAATCTCTAACCTAAATATTAATTAAAATATGGATTCTTTATTTGATGGATTTAATGTTGTTGTTGTTGGAAATGAAAATATGAGTTTATTTAATGATTTGAGTTACGAATTTGATGAAAATATGGATTTTGTTAAAAATAATTACTAATTTTCTAAGATTTGTTTGAAGATGCTAATGGGTTTTCTGTAAAAAAAAAGATAACAATGTTGGCATTTTAAGACATAAAAGATCAAATCGTTACTTAAAATTAAATAAAAGATCAAATTAAAAAAATAAATGACTTAATTGTTATATGAAATTAAGTTAAAGGACCATGTGAGATATTTTACCCACCATATATTTTCTTGTACATATGTCACTATATATTATGTTCTCATTTTAATTAAGTTGTACTATAATTTTTTTTAAATCAAAATAACTACATTAGCCACTCAATTTAGCTCAATCTTGTGGACATAAACCCATTTCTATCTCAAGTTGCCAAAACACAAATTTAGATGATTTTCATCAACAAATCTCTCTCTATATATATATTAGTGAAGATAAAATTACAACTAAAAAATTTAAAAATGATGAGAAAGCAAGATTAAAAGATATAGAGATTTTGATGAAGAGAAAAATTTGTAGTGTGTTAAATAAGTTTTTACAACAACATGGAAGATAATGATTTTTTTGAATTTTTTTATAAATGATGAATTAAATATGAATATGAATTTTTAAAAATTTTGACATCTAAAAATTCATATTTAATTTATTGTTTGTTAAAATATTTTAAATTTTATAGAATTTTTTTTGTAATATCTTAAATATTATTGTAATAAATTATTCAAAAATTCAAAGTATACACAAGAGTTGATTATTAATAGGGACTAAAAATGAAAAAAAAAATTAAATAACTAAAAGTTGATAATCTTTTCTATATAAGTTAAAAATAAAATATCAAAATTTGTAGGAACTAAAAACTCATTTAACTTTAATAAACTATAATCACATGAATTTCTGGTTGCGCCCAAATTTGTAAATACTAGCACAACTTCCTTTTTCTATCGTTGGAATTTTTGCCTTCTAGATATTTGGACTACTTATAGGTTAAAGTATTAATTAGTTCAAATATGTTGAATTTCTTTGAGCCAATGTAACATATATTATAAAGTTGGAGGGAATATATTTTTATTAATATATTTTTATTAATATATTTTTGCTTATCCTAAAAAATCCCCTTGAATATATGATTAACAATCTATAATATATCTATAAGGTAAAACATGTATAAACCTATGTCATAGTAAAAACGAAAATAAATTCTCTCAATTGAAAATGTTTTCAATTTTTTTCCGGTGAAATCTGAATCATCTAACATGAGAGAGAAAATAAAAATTAATATTTAGAGAAAAATGAATCTCGAGAGAGAGAAAATATTAGTTAATATTTTAAAAAAACGAATAGTATATTTAAGTGGTGTAAATTGAAAATAGAGGAAACTTAAGGGAAAAGTACAATGGAGTGGGATTAACAATATACAAAAGTTTCATCTATTCATATGGACTATAACATATTTTATTGGTATTGTCGTTGAAGATTTTTTGTCCAGGTGATAGAATCATTCTCGGATCAAACAAATGTTTTCTTTCCAAGAAAGTCCTCCATTTAGTGCCAAAATGGTTTTTCCAATCTTCTTCTGTGCTGTGGTTGGGAAGATATTGCTTAACCTTAATGCCAACATCATTACAAAACTTCAATATTTCTTTGTTTTGAGCATCATATGCTTTCCAATTATTAAACGCACTTGAGTGTAAAAATCCAACGGCATAGAAGACATCCTCGTCCGATGATGTAATTGCTGTCATCCTATCATCCCACCTAAAGTTAAATTTCATGTAATTAACAACTATTATTTTTTAAATTTTATATCCTTCTAAAAAATTATATATAATAATTGAAAACAACAAATTAAACGACGGAGTAATTAGTAAATTAAATAAAAAAGATTTACGTATATGTTTTTACTTTGATATGTAAAAATATAATTTTTTGCTTTTAATTCCTATAAAAAATTTAAAATATTTTTTGGTTTTAGTCATTGCAAATATACTCATTTTCATTTTAGCCATTTTTTTAGAGGCTAAAATTAAATATTTTACATATTATATGGACCAAAATTAAAAAGTAATATATTTGTAGAGACTAATTTTTTTTTCCACATGAATTAAAAGCAAAAACTTATTTATTTGCATGAATAAAAAACACATTTAAACCTAAAAAGAGGATACAGTGCATACAAAAAATGCAATGACTTACTTGCTTTTATTCATGGGGTAAATCAGGACAATTCCACTAGTAATGTTTCTTTTAAGAATTATATCATTGAATACGCCTGAATTAAAATCCAAGATTTGAGATTTTGGTACAAACAAATTAAGCCATGGATGAGGAACATGCCACAGTCCTTGTGACTGAAGCTTCAACTCTCCACTTCGGACTCTATTCAAGAACTCAACATATGACACATTTTTCTCATAATGTAGTCCAGGGATATAGGCTAATCCTTGAAGTAAAACTTGAATTTCCTACATATACAAAGAAAAAAAATAAATATTATTGATATTTATCAACAATATGCAATTACAATCTTTTGGTATATATAGCTATTAAAGATTCAACATCTAGGATTAGTGAGCCGGCCAACCCAATGGTAAAGGCCCAAATTTTAGGCCCATATGGAAAAAATTAATATATTAATCTTTGAGTAAAATTGAATTCGAAACTTTTTAAATAAAGTCTCCTGTTTAAGTCATGTAAATAAAAAAAAAAACTAATTGGGAAGAGAGACTCTACTAAAGTAGTGTCAATTATATAGATTTTTTAACGGAGATTAATTATTTAATGATCAAATCGGTAGATACTTGGTACTAATATTTGGTTAAAAAATTTAATATTAAAGATCGACCACGCATGCTTACAAAAAACAGTATAGAAGGTAATGTACCTTGTCGACCATTTTCTGGGATTGATGATGATAATATTTAGCGAATTCAAGACAGTAGAGGATGTTGTGCTTAGTTATTAAAGATGTTATTCTAGAATGGTGAGATAGAGGGAAGAAAGAGGATCTCCAATTATTTATGGATCCTTGTTGCATTAGCAGCACCCCTTCCAAAAAATCCAATTCAATATTTTGTGTACTTCCATCGATCGAGATTAATCGTTCCTGATCATTGGTAAAATCAGAAAAGTCACTATAAAGCACTCTCACCCACTTAACCTGCATAATATTGCCAACATAAATGTATCATTACTAATAATCAATTAATTATGGTAAAATACATTATAGTTTTGTTGGGTATAGATACTTGAAAATAAAATTAATTCACAATTTAAATTAAATTAAATTTAAAACAACTAAATATAAAGAAATGGGATGATATCAAATAATTGGATGTTGGATATTATATTCGAGTGTGCACCTTAATTAATTAATATATATAATTACAACAGAAAAGTTATTGATCACACTCATTCAATATTATTTAATAGATAATTAATTATTTTTCAAAATCAAACTGTTGAATTAATTGAAATTTATTATTATATAGATCATATTTACCAATTTTGATATTATCCAGATTATATTTACAAATTTTGACATTATCTGATATAATCATTTCTTATGTATATATTAATATTAATGTTATTTACAATTACATTATCATGTTAGTATTGATTAATCTTGTTCACATGAAACTTAATTTTAAATTAATGTCAAAATTTAAGATGGTTTCTAGAAGTTAATTAATTTTTTATTAACACATACTCCATCCGAAATGAAATATAAACAAAAATAATAGTTGAAAAGTTAATATATTTGATTAAAAATTAAGATTATATACATCAATTTTTCAATTACTTTTTTTTTTTTTATATATTTCACAACCACCTTTATTTTTTATATGCTTTTATGGACACTCTTGTGTCAGCTTCCAATAAATTATTTGAAGCTCTCTTTAGATAGAGTATGATATGTGTGGCCAAAAAGTTGTAATAAGTTATGTTCTTAAAAAAATTGTATTATTTATGGCGATATGAAAAAAAGTCATTTTTCTAGTAATAATGATTGATATTGTTGAAAAAAAAAATCTTATTTGCTACTATATGCATATTGTCAATACAGTGATTGTTGTTAAGAAAAAATCGCTTGTAGGGCAAACTCTCATGTATGTATAGCTCATTAATTATCCTATTGAGTAGAAAAAAAAAGTTATTATCCTATATTCCTATTATCATATTAGTGAAAGTGCCTTTCATGGATGAATAATGGAACATCATAAAGGGAAATATATGACCCATAACAAGAAAAATGATAGCATAGACAAAGGACATGTAGCTTATCACATAAAACATGAAAAACATATGACAACTAGATTTGGGGTACGTATCTACAAAGTATAATATTGTTGGAGGAAAAAAAGCAACTACAAGACAAATGAGTTGTTTTCAATTGTATAAACGTACCCTTGTGGGAGCTGGCTCAAGAGAAATTCTTGCTCTTGTTATAATTCCAAATTGTCCTAAGCCTCCAAGAACCGCGTGAAATAACTCTGAATTCTTCTTAGAAGAACACGTTACAAAATCTCCTTTTCCTAAACCAAATTCAAAAACATTATTATTTTTTAAACAATTATAGAACTGGATCAGTGAAACTCAACCCAAATAAAAACAAAAAACAAAAAAAGAATTCAATTGTACTTTATTTTCACCACTACGAGTGAATATGAAAATATTCTCTCATTTCTTGCATCCCAAATATCCCATATATTACTGAATGCGAAATTAAGATTAGATCTTTCCCCTTTTCCAACACAACCCATTAGATGACAACAACTATATATTTATTAAGTTAATATTTTAATAAGAAACATGCATTCATACATCAATAACGGTATGTTTTTCCATGCATACTGCTTCTTAGTACTAGTAATTTAGATTTTCTAAGTGAGGGATTGACCGTTAATAATTAAGACTTGGACCAACATACAGTTAATTTGTCAAGAATAGAAGACTACAACCGTGTGAACTGATTCTAACTTGTGGAAACATTCACCTATATTATAGACAAAGACTATAATTCCTTTTTAATTATAACCCAACAACTACGCTAAGTATATACGAAACATGTAATTTTTATTTATTTATATATCATGTTAATGCTGAAGAAGTTTTATTAATTAATAATAACTAAATTTACTGAATCATTTGTCTATATTTTTTTTAGTTGAACAAGTATGACACGTGTCGGTTCATTAGTGAATTTACAAGCTAGCTACCTCAATGCATTTTTAGGTCTAAACGAATGAATGACACTAAAACATGACATAACTACCTTCTGCATAATTTTTTCTTTCCTAGTACAAAAGAGTATTCTTCCACTAAAAGTGATGTTCCAAATTATATTTTGGTGATCACTCAGAGTTTGATTAAGTATGGTATTTAATAACCAATCATGCGAAGATATGTAATTATTTTACATTTAATTAATTTTTAAATAATTTAAATTTTAAATTGATTTTGTCGTAAAGATAATGGTATCCAATTTATAAACTCATGGGTACTTAAGAATTTATTTATATTTTTTCCATTTATATGTTTTTGCACTATATCAACTTTTTTTTAGTATTGGCCTTATAGAATAACTTATAAACCACATGAGATCCAATATACAATCTCTTAATATAAGTAATGGACATGGGTTGTGTGCAGTTGTAACTCTATGACTGCACGCATTTACGTTACTTCGAACTGTTCAATCAAAATCAGATAATTTAGTTTTTAAGTATGAAATTTAGATTAAAATACTAATCAAAATATTTATTAAATTTTAAATTGTACGATTTTAATGTAGTCAGTCACATTGCACGCAATCCAAAATCCATACAATGATACTCTCTATTTTTGTTATTGTCCATAAATGATATTATATAATAACCACAAGAAGCTCACATACAACTACGTGGTTCGTGATTCGAATATAGGACATGATATTCAATCTAACAATATCAACATTTTGTCTGTTGAATTAAGACTCAACATTTTGTCTGTTGAATTAAGGCTTAAGGACGTGATACTATGTATTCTATTATTAATTAAAAAAATGACAAATAACATTAAAAAAAAATATGAAAGAAACAAACAATAATGTTCCTTAATTACATGCAATCATACCCGTAATGACATCCATTTCATGAACATTGGTGATTTGAGGTCCATAGCGAAATGTCTGTCCACTAATTCCAGCATTAGAAAGTGTCCCTCCAACCGTTAGATAAAGATAATCAGTCCAAGAAACAGGTGCAAGTCCATGTTCAAACGTTTCATACAAAACATCAATCCAAAGTTGTTCTCCACCAACATCAACATAGTAACCAATCAAAGGGTCTTCAGAAACACTAATTGCACCCCCATTTCTCTGTTTTCTATAGCTAGCCATGTCAACTACAACACCATCACGTGCCATGGCTTGTCCACTAGTGGAGTGACCTTGGCCTCTGGCTGCTATAGTGAAAGGAACAGAGGTATTGTATGAGATTTTGATTAAGGTTGCTATGTCTTGTATACAAGATGGATGAAACACTGCTAATGGGAATTCGTGGATGATGTTTCCATAGTCATTGGAAGCAACTTGGATTGTTTTAAGGTCGTTATGGAATTTGTTGGATATAGTAGTGTTAACAATTATGGTATGCTCTGGTGGAAGTAGAGTTTTCCATTTTTCGATTTTTCCTAAGGTGGATGTTAAATGGGTTATGGTTATTAGTAGTAGTATGAAATAAGTGGCATAATGGTAATAGTCAGCCATGAGAAAGATATATATTGAGGAATTGGAGATCAACTTAAAAAAGTACTTAGTTGGTACTTGTTAAAATGAGATGATGGAGAAAGCAAGGGAGGGCTATAAATAGAATGGAGGAACTTGCATGAGAAAGAGTCATGACAATTAATAAGAGAGATCTATCATTTGATATATTCTAGATTGTATTTGGAAAATTATAAGTATCACAATCAATTCAAATCAATCGCAGTGTATCATATTAAACTTTTGTTTTAGAATTTTTAGTGTTTAAAATATACTCTCTCAAAATTTCAACTTATAAGAAAAAGTGAGTGAATAAAAATTGATTTATTTGATTTAAAATTTAGATTAAATACATCAATTTTTATTGATATGATTTTTCTTATAAATAGAATTGAAGAGAGTATTTAGTTAGTGATGTATACTGAATTTAATTAGTTGTTGGTAATTTTATATAACTGCAATTTTTTAAACACAATTTAGATCTCATCCCTCCAGAATGCTTAAGTGCATACTTTGCAAATACACATTTATTTGTTCAATTTTGTTTTATTCATTTTTTTAATGTTGTTGTATTTTATTACTACAAAATCATTTAAAAAAATTACAAGTCTCCCAGTTAGCTCTATAATATTATATTTAAAAATATAATATATATATTAAGTTAATTAAATTTTAGTGTAAAAAGGAGTAGGTCCAACATAAATATAGGAAAGAGAGGGTAGCTCTACAAGCCTCTTTCTTAATTGCAACTCTGTTAATATGCTTCTCCGGTCGAGATATCAAGACTTATTGAATAAACTCTTCCATTGCGATGATAAATATTTGGAGAGACAATATATGAAATTAATAAAGTCACTTTTATCTTTTTCCTTGTACCCTTTAAAAAAATAAATTTAGATAAAATCTATCTTTTTTTATAAGTAAAGTTTAGCCAAATTGAATTTTAGAGGCTCATTTGAGTCTTATTATGACTCAAAGTTAAGAGCTCTTATATAAAAACTTAGTCACCAAGGAAGATTTTATATTGATAGTAAAAGTTGAACTCACATCTTTATAAAGTATGAGTCAACTACTTATCAATCGAATAAATTTTTATTAAGAAACAAAACTTATGTGAAGTAGTATAAGTGCACTTCTGAAATCACATTATGATATGTGGACATTTTAACTAAATAGTCATAAATATATAGATAATTAATAATAGTTTAATTAATAAGGGATCATAAGTGCATTTAATTATGCCTTTTATTTTTATATGTGTTTGGTTGGAGAAGGGAAAATTCAAAATCTATTTTGGATGCACTGTTATATATTTAGAAGGAAGGTGGAAAGGAAAAATTCACTTCAGTTCTGTTTTATTGTCATATCTATAAGAGAGATTAATGAGAGAAAAATTTTCTTTTTTATAATTAAATAGTTATTAAAAGAAGTATAAGAGATATTTCAAACCTTATAAATAGAGATTAAAATTTAAACCCAACATCTTAGTGAATAGAGTTTATCTACCTTCTATGAATTGGGATGTAGATAATTCACCCAATCATGTGCTCAAAAGTTGAACGTCAAGAATATACCGATTCCATTCAAGACAATAACATGTTACAAAAAAGCACTCACAAGAAGTTAGAAAATGAATAAAAAAAATTCTTTTGATTGGTTTGGAAAAAATACAGAGAAGAGAAGAAAAAAGTGAGACCTGCCACTTTTTGCAATCTTTTTAAAGTGAAAAAGAAATAAAAAATAAAGGCTAATTTGATACTTAGTTTTCTATTTTTCATTTATGTCATATTTGCTTAACTATTTTTTTTGTTGCATTCTTGCGCTCTTAAAAATAATTAATATTTCTCTCTTATTTTTATGCTTAATAATACTTAAATTTTTTTTTTTTTATTTTCCGATCTTTCTTTCTTGTCATATTCTCTCTTATGATTTCTCTCTTTTCATTGTCTCACAACTAAACACCACAAGCGAACTCTTGTAAAATATTTTACAAATAACACCAAAATAAATAATATTAACTTTGAAGAATTGAAGATTGAGAATTCTTTTCTAAAGTACTATCGAACTCTTGTAAAATATTTTACAAGTAACACAAAAATAAATAATATTAACTTTGAAGAATTGAAGATTGGGAATTCTTTTAAGTACTATGTTATGACTAAAAAAAATTAGAAGACACAAGAGTTAAACAAGTGATTTGAGAATCACTAAAAGGACCATTTTTTCTGTTGGGTAAAAGAAAAAAAATGACATCCTACTATTCGAGTATATATATTGGGCAAAAAGATGTGTGGTTAAATGTCAAATTCAAAGATACGATGGAAAACGTGTTGAAATTTCCTGCGAGGTATTAAAAAGAGATTAAAATGAATACATTTTTGACTCAAAATTAAAATTTAATATTACGTAGGCATATCTTTGTGATTGTGAATGAATCATAATAATTTATTGTTTATGAAATTGTGCATGAATCATCGTGATCACAAAGATTCCCAGCAATTGGACATTTGAACCCGTAGATTTTCTTCTATTGTTTGTTGGGATCAAAATGGGCTTCAACATTGGCCGTTGAATATTGTCATCTCGATCACGGACAACATTTGTCAAGTTTCATAACTAGTATTAATTAATATCTTTCATCTTGGATTCAGTTAAAAAATATAATAAACTTGTTTTGGATACTAAATATATTAAACTATATGGTCAAAATATATTTTTAATCTTTTATTAATTTTTTATTTTCTTAATTTTTAGTCCCTATGATATTTTTTTATCGTCAAATTTAATCTCTATAAAAATTAACATAAAACGAAAATTTATGATAAAAATTTCCTTATAAAATGTGTTTGATATATTCAATTTATAGCTCCACATTTTTATTATTTTTGTTTCTTAATATCTTGGCACCGGCTTAAATTTTTATGGGTGTATGTTTATAAAGTTTATATAAATTTATAAAAATCGAAAGAGTTCACATGAATTGAATTACAACATAGATTAAAAATACTAATAGAAAATATTAAAAAAAAACTAAAAACCCAAAAGTAAACTTAATAGCGACTAAAATAAATTTCAAAATTTTATAAAGTATTTATTTATTTAGGATTAACAAGAGTCAAAATTAGTTAATTAATTAGTATATCAAAAGGATTTCTAAAGATTTTGTTTTCGGGATCAATCATTCTGATTCATCCAATTAACTTTATTTGCTCTTAAAATTTTCTGGTCCATGCATGGAATTAAGAGTATATAATTAACAAGTAATGGAAACTGAGGGAGACAAGGAACCTGATTTTCTTCAGTCTAAGATTTTGTGTTTGAGCATCTACGGCAACATGTTATCAATATTGAAATTTAAAGTCAAGCAAGGAAATGGAACTATCATTATACCCACCATATTTTGCCTCACTGCCGTTAAATCACTTCCATAAGATTTTTCTTAAGATATATAATAACTTGTTCTAAGCCAAATAAAATAAAGATATGTTTGACTCCGTGCCATTATTGATTGATTGATAATTTAGAAGAAGATTCGTTATCATTAATATTAAGTTACATTCTATTTGGAATTTAATATTTTTTTCCTTTGTCTGGATTACTAGCTAAATTAGCCAAACACAAATAATTATGTTGTCTCAGGCCCTCTCTCTCTATATATATATATATTATAATACTGGAAGTGCATGAAACTAACGATTATTTTTATGAATTAAATAATTATTTATCGACTTTTGTATTTTAAGAGAGATCATTTTATAAAAAAAAATATCATTTTATTATTTATACGCATTATATTAATTTTTTATATTTTATCATAAATTTTTTGTAATATTATTTCAAAAATATTAAATTTTATTTTGCTGATGCTTTTAATAAATAATATTTAGTTATTATAATTTTTTAAAAAATAAGAAATAATTTTTTTAAACAAATAAAAATTCATTTAATTATTAATTTAAATATAAAATATATCGGTACATATCGAATATATCGTAGAAATTCTCACTAAATTTTTAGATTAACTATTGCTGTCTTCTAATTCTATTTTCTTTCGGAAAAAAAAAATATTTTCTTTCTAGCTTTTTTTATTGACAAATATCTTTGTAATAGGTGTTTGTAATTAAAATGTGTTTTTATGTTCACTTTGTATATAGACATATAGCTAACTTTAGGTGATCCTTTTGTTTTCAAAAACTCGATTAAGGATGTTAAAGTTTGACGGATTACATCACATTTTAGTTCAAAAGAAATCAGTAGTAATTATTTTGTCCTTGGATTAATAGATTGTGGTGTAGAAAAATTGGCACGAGAATCTTCATTGCAATAAGCACTAAATATTCCACAGATGATCATCATGATGCACGAGTAATAAAGATACAAAAATTTGATACTATCATCATTATCAAGGAACAGAACAAAAAACATGCATGGAGTGGCATTGAGAGCTAACATTAATTGGTGTAGCTATTTAATTTTGCTCGCTTGAATTAATCTCATATATGCTTATTTATTGTCTTGCTTTTTCAAGGAACCTCTTTTCCGTGTGGACCTGAACTCAAACACATCAACAATTTTAAATTAAAAAGAAAAGAGTGAGAATGTTATATATATTTTCACACTTTACAATTACAACTTACTAGTATACTATCATAAGACAAGATTTCACAAAGAAAATAGTGGAATTTAGCAGGAGTATGAGTCTGGACCACACTACACACAGTCACACATGAGACGTGTTAGTTATGATTTCTCAAGAAATTCTTAGTGGATGCACAAAAGTTTAATTTTATTGTCTAAATTGAATCATTAAACCAACGATGATTAATTATGTTTAACACAATATATTAGACTTTCATAATATATTAGACTTTGAATTTCCGTCCGTAGAACTTATAGGAAGAAAAAAATTGAATTATTAAAAATATATAAAAAGTTATAAATTAAATGAAAGGTACTGTAGTTTATAAATATTATCATTAAATAGAAGAGTAGTTAGTGTCTCAGTGATTTTAATTTGTTTATATTTTATTTTAAAAAATAAGAGTTAATTTTATTTATACTTTATTATGGAGAGACCCACGAACCTTCAATTTAATGTATTTGTGCTACATAATTTATAGGAAGGTCGACCGTTGCAAATAAATGAATATTCTCCAAGCACATTGCTAAAGTGCTAATTTCTTCTTAAACGAGGCTTCATATATGTCAAACTGGGTCCAATTTTCACGTGATGATTATCTTACCTATATGTACTGCCTAATTGAAATCTACATCCTCCTCTACATTATTGAAATTATATACTCCGACATGCATATAAGTTAAAATCGTGTGACTGTGTGTAGTGTGTTCATCGAATGTATCTTAGTAGACTTTGTTTTTCCACTTTCTATACAATTTCGAAGATATATTGATTTAGACAATGATGTGAATCATCGAACCACAATCTAATAATGATGTTAATCTACTAAGTTTATAACTTAATTTTAAACAAAAGGGTCATGTCTAACATGCAATAAAGTAAGTGGTGAATGGTCCACAAATAATTTTATATTTAATTTTATTGTTCTGTCTCAGGACATAGCTTTGTCCGAGAGGAAGGATAAAAATAACAGAAAAATAATGTGTCAAAGACATCGTAGATAAATAAATCTAAATGTTCAAGTTATTTATAAATCATGCACTACTTACTATTTCATTTAGGATATTTATCGTATCATATATCATCAAGGACCGTAAGAGGGGAAATGGTGGGCCCCAACCCCCTCCCCATTACAGTAATATTAATATTAGATAGCTACATGGTAATTGATTTACAATAAGTGTATTTAAAAAAAATACATTTCTATATGTTTTGTCATTTAATTAATTCTCTAACAATTAATGATTAGTGAGTAAAAAA
Organism: Cicer yamashitae; assembly: GCA_037974755.1. NCBI lineage: Eukaryota > Viridiplantae > Streptophyta > Magnoliopsida > Fabales > Fabaceae > Cicer > Cicer yamashitae. The sequence goes on from JBBPBQ010000002.1 coordinate 2,959,985, forward strand.
AAACTACCGCACAATCAGAGAAAAATTATAAATATATTTTGATGTTTTGACAAAATCAATATATATTTCTTCTTCTTTTATAGGCAAATAAATAAATATCCAATGATAATAGTTTCTTTTATATAGGCATGGCAAGAGGTGGATTTTGCCTCCTCCACTCCGCACCCGACTAATTGAAGAAAATCCATCTCCGCCTCCGTTTTATAGTTGCTCTGAAATTTATGTGTCATCCTTACTTGTAACGGAGTTCGTATTTTCCCGTCTATACCCGCATCCATTCATATATTTAAAATTGAAAAATCATTTATATTATAATTAATAAAATAAAATAATTATTATTAGACAATAATAAAATTAAAAAATATTTTCTATAGAGATAAGATTATAATTTTTAATATTTAAAAAAATATTAAGTATATCCAATATATATATATATGTATAAAAAAATTAAAAATTACAATAATATTATTTGTGAATAATATTATTTGCAGGGCGGGTTTGGATTCGGGTGCGGAGTGGATATCACTATTTTCAAACCCGTCCCCACCTGCGAATTTTAATTTTGGGAAAAATCTGCACCCGCACCCGACTAAAGCGGATTTTTCTCGCCCAAATTAAGCGGAGTCTGATGGGTACTCGCGGGCACGAGCTATATTGTCATTCCTACTTCTATATTACTATTTTATATATACTATAATTAATATTTAAGCAACATTTTGTTATTTATTTATTAAAAAAATTCTAAAAAAATTTACTACAAATCATTTTGGTTGGTCTTACAAATTTTTGGATTCACGCCTGCCTTTAACGAGGAGTGACCCTATAAGTAGTTAAAGTTGTTAATTAAAATCCTTGAATTTCAACCTTAATAGCGTATTTTAACCCTCAAGTATTTTTTATTTTATTTCAACCTCTAGAATATGAATGATTTTAAAAATTATCCATTACTTATGTTTATATAATATTTCAATTACAATATTAATATTAAAAATATTTTATAATTTATTTAATTTAAAAAAATTAGCATTCTCCTTTCTTTTCTGCCAAAATCAAACTCCCAAATATAAGTCTTTTCTCATATGTCATTTCTTTTTATCTCCTCAAATGATTTTTTGCATTGCCTAATCCAGGTAGGCTTTTTCCTTATCAAACACTACAAGAAAGTTTCTTTTAACTTCATATGTTTATCAAAAATCACAATTTCATTCAAAATACACATCTAGAAAACAAAGAACATATTTTTATTCGAAAATATACATCTAGAAAACAAAAAAAAAAACTATTTTTAATCGAAAATACACATCTAGAAAGTAAACAAAATTGAGTTTTTTCTTCTGTACACCCGAAATGTATGTGGGGGTTGGAAAAGAATCTCCCACACTACAAATAATATCTAACATTCTGGCAACAACCATGGGCTATCATTTTGGATCTTAACAATAATAATGGGCCAACCAATTTTGGATCTTAACAATAATAATGGGCCAACCAATTTTGGATCTTAACAATAATAATGGGCCAACCAATTTTGGATCTTAACAATAATAATTGGCCTTTTTTAATAGTGTGAATCAACTATTAATTAACAAAAAAAAAAAAAAAGTTTCTGCGTTGTTCTCGCGGTAAGGTACCTCTGTGAAAGAGGTTTGGGTAGCATAGAAAGATCAGAGGTTTTGAATTTCATCATAATCATAACCATGCTATGGCACTCCAACCAATTCCACTGACATGTTACCGTTCTTATTCTCTGCATTTTCTCTCTTCCCAAACTCAAACCAACACCACTCTCAAATTCGCACTTTCTTGTTCCAACCAAACATCACAAGTCGAAGTTAAGGTTGTTAAGAAGAAAAAAAACAACACCACCAGACCAAGTTTCTCTGACCAAATTAGAAATAAATGGTCCCTCAAATTAGGTTCCCAAACAGAAAAATTCCCATGGCAACAACAACAACAACAAGAAAAGCCACCACAATTGGAGGAACAACCACAATCCCAAGAAAACGAGTCTTCAGCGAATTTGAATTTTGAGTTTCCAAAGCGTTTACCTCCTTGGCACGTGCCAGAAAACCCTAGAAATCCAAAGTTCGACGGAAATGAGAAACCGTTACAGAAAAGTTTTAGTGGTTCTGTTACGGAAGAAAGAGAAGTTCAAGAATCGGAAAATAGAAGTGATTTGAAGAAAAGGAGAAGCAATGCTGAGTTGGCGGAGAGGTTGATTCCTGAACATGAGTTGCGGAGGCTCAGAAACATTGCGTTGAGAATGGTGGAAAGGTTTAATGTTGGTGTGGCTGGTATCACGCAGGAATTGGTGGATTCTATTCATGAAAAGTGGTTGGTTGATGAAGTTGTTAAGTTCAAGTTTGATTCTCCTCTTTCTTCTAATATGAAAAGAGCTCATCAAATTCTTGAGGTTCAATTTTTCACCCCTCTCACATTTTCACCTCTCTTTACTTATCTATGGCATGTTTGGAGAAACACTTTAATTAAGCCCTTATGTTGTCATATAAGTGGTAACGCAAAAAAAAAAAAAGTCAAACTATTTTTTTTTAACCTATAAGCAATTTTCATAAGTTATCTTGAAGAGCTCATGGTGATATGCAAGGTTTTAAATAGTGGTAGGAGTGGTGTTAAGAATTTTGTGATTTTGGCTGTTATGGAAACAACTCATGACTCATAAGTTATTTCAATAAGTTCTCCCAAACAGACTTACAAGTGTGTTTATGTCGGTAAATAAGCTAATCCAAACATGTCATGTCCTATATATGCTTGAAATATATCATCAAACTTACTTCACAATTCAAAGATGCATATGCACCCTTCATTTTCAATATAGTGTAGTTGCTTGCTTATAAATTGGCTTTTATCAGAGAAAGAGAATATTTGAACTGCTGGAGCCTTTATATTCATAGTATTATTTTTGCTTAATAATCAGAGTAAAACTGGAGGTATTGTGGTATGGCGATCAGGCAGTTCCATAGTGTTATATCGAGGAATGACCTACAAGCTACCTTGTGTAGAATTGTACACTAAAGTAAATAATATTAAGGAGAATGCTGTGGATCATTCAGTGCATGTTGGAAGTGGAAGTAATGCTCAAGTAAGTGTGAAAGAAATGGTTGGACCTATAGAATCATTTAATCGAGACGCTGCAGAGTATTTGAAAGACATGAGTGAAGAAGAATTGATGGAATTGATCGAACTCAACCATTTGTTAGATGAGTTGGGTCCGCGCTTCAAAGATTGGACAGGCCGCGAGCCTTTACCTGTTGATGCAGACATGTTACCTGCTCTGGTTCCAGGGTATAAAACTCCATTTAGACTTCTTCCATATGGGGTGAAACCTTGTTTATCCAACAAGGAAATGACTGTCATGCGTAGGATTGCCAGAAGAACGGCTCCACATTTTGCCCTTGGTATGCCACAAGCTCTCTAGTGACATTCATGTCTGCAAAGTTCTCTTTTCAAACGATACTATTGTTTACTTCTGCAGGAAGAAATAGAGAACTACAAGGTCTAGCTAGAGCTATAGTAAAGCTGTGGGAAACAAGTGCTATTGCGAAAATAGCCATCAAACGTGGTGTTCCCTATACATGTAATGATAGGATGGCTGAAGAACTCAAGGTATTTCTCGTAAACTGATGGAAATTGACAAACATTATTATTTTAATTGATAGTGTTGGAATTTTACCATGGTAAAAAAAAAGTATATAAATCTACCGATGTGCTTGGCGATCTCCTTGGCTGTTGAGGTTACTGAGTACTGAGACTTTCATTTCTTGTAAATGAGAATATCGGGGATTAAATTAGGATTTCAAACCCATTAAACTTTTGTCTATTGGCATCAATTGAAACATGAACATATAAGTAGTAGATGAGTCAATAAGACCTTTCTGGTGTCGTAAAGTGTATCTGACTATCTGCATTTTATTATGTTCATCTGAAAATAGGAAAGGTCAAACAACCACTACATTTTCTGATAAATGCTTCTTTTGTCTTTTTATCTTTGCTGTCTGCTCTAGCAACTACTGAGTTTAAAGTTTCAGGGAATTGCCAAAGTTTGACTATTCCACTGACCTAAAAAGTTAATAGAAAATACCATGCACAGGCGAGCTGACTACATAATTCATTACTCACCATGATATATTTTCCCAGATAAAAACTCATATTTTATATCATAATACCAGAAAATTTGTTAACCTTCCCTCATCTTGGATTATCAGTTGAAAGTATTAGATGAAGTGCAAAAAAACAGTTCAAGTATGCATATCTGCTTTTTGTAGTTAATGCTTAAACATGCTTGTTATCTTTATTTAACTTACTAAATCAAATGACCTAAGTCAATGGATATTCTCAACGTTTTTGGATCACAATTACATTTAAGTTACGTTTTTTGATACCATTATCAAGGTTTAAGTGAAAACAGCCCCTTCCTGCTAAAATGCAGAAAACTTTTCTTAGTTCAGAACTGAGCAACTTCACTCCTTGAACTTACCAGACTGTGCTTATTGATGTGAAATTAATCCACATGTAAAAGCCGCATTATGACTTATAGGTAGTTAATAACTTAATCTAGTTGACGGAGGACTGGAGGTTCCCGCATGAAACTCGATTGCTCAGTATATTTGTTTTGATGAGTTTTAGGTCCCATAAAAAAAATCATTTAATTAATAATACCCAAAAGATTGACTGCAGTTATACTTTTGTAATGTTCATGCATTTTGGAGGTTACCACCACATTTGTTAGTCTTGTAAGATTGTAAGGTCTGTTGGCAGTTGACACATAAATGCTTTGACAGCTGTTCTTGTTCATAATTTATCTTGTGGCATATTAAAGTGAATAAATTATTTGTTTCATGTATTTGCAGAAACTGACTGGGGGAACTCTAGTTTCCAGAAATAAGGAATATATTGTATTTTACAGGGGCAATGACTTCTTGCCTCCCGCTGTCACCAATACCTTGACCGAGAGACAGAAACTAACTGTTCTCCAACAAGATGAAGAAGAGAAAGCACGGCAAAATGCTTTATCTATTACTATATCTAATAGAAAATCATCTCAAATGCCGTTACTTGCTGGCACCCTTGCCGAGACTAGGGCAGCAACCACCAACTGGGGACACCAGCCAAGTAAACAAGAAGCTGAGAAAATGATGAGAGAATCCACCTTGGATAGACTTTCTTCTTTAATCAGAAATCATGACAAGAAACTAGCTCTGGTAAGTTACAAGAGACCAACAGAAATAACTTCTCAAAGGCTGTCTGTTGTTACCATATCTAACTTTATATGGTCGTAGGCAAAAGCAAGGTTCAAGAAGGCTGAGAAGGATTTAGCGAAAATACAGGGTGATATGGACCCAGCAGACCTTCCATCTGATTTGGAGACATTAACTAGTGAAGAGAGATTTTTGTTTAGGAAGATTGGTCTGAGTATGAAGCCATATTTACTTCTAGGTAAGAACAACAAATTTATTATAGCTTTATGAGTAGTTGCTTTTGTACAAATTTATTATACAAAACAAGTTAAAAAGCGTGAGATTTTCAGGGAGGCGAGATGTTTATGCTGGCACCATAGAAAACATGCATCTACACTGGAAATATCGAGAGGTCGTAAAGATAATTGTAAAAGGGAAAAATTTAGCCCAAGTTAAGCACATTGCGATATCTTTGGAAGCTGAGAGTGGTGGGGTACTAGTTTCTGTTGACAAGGATACCAAAGGCTATATAATAATTATTTATCGTGGGAAGAACTACTTCCGTCCCCAGGTTACAAGACCCAAAAGCTTGTTGACACGAAGACAAGCACTGGCTCGATCTATTGAGCTTCAAAGACGAGAGGTAATAATGCAATAATTTCTAATTAAATGAAACTTTTACTTGGTCTTTTATCTCACGAAGTTTCTAATTTTTTTTTTTCAGGCACTGAAACATCATATCTCAGATTTACAGGAGATGATTGATTTGCTCAAATCTGAGCTAGTATGATGTTTTATCACTTATATATTACTGCTGTAATTATTTTGGACAGGTTATAAGTTCTTTCATAAGTTTTTGTTGTATATTTCAGGAGGATAAGAAAAATGAAAAGGTGAATGATGGTGACAAAACTATGTACTCAACACTGGCTAACAACCTTGTTTCTTCTGATGATGACTTGGAAGACCTAAATACTTTCTTTCCTTAGACAAATACCAGGTGCTTTTAATTTACTAAATAGAAGCTTAATAACATAGAGATTTAAGGGAAATAATCAAACATTTATTGATGATACAATAGAATTACACAATGGATTCCCAAGAAATTTGAGAGTCTTGGATCTCTCCCTTCCAAGATTTTGAGAGCTTGGTCTCTCCCAACCAATATCGAATTCCCAAATAATTGCCTACTGACTTTTCCATCAGTTTTCCTATTTATACAATAACTTCCTATAAACATAACTGCTGCCTAATATAATAACTGTTGCCTAATAATATAGTATCTACTTAATATTAATAATAATAATAATAATAATAATAATAATAATAAGGGTTAAATAAATTCATCAATTTTTAGTCCTTTAAAAAAATTTGTTTTCATTTTTTGTTTCTGATTTAAAACCAACTATTATGTATATTCTAATTTTTTAATGATTTTTTGCAGAAATTTTTATGACATATTTAACAACTTCCGTACTAAAATTTATAAATTTTTAACAAATGATGAATTAAATAGTGAATTTTTAAGCTTATTTTGTTTAAAAAACCATATTTAATTGATCGCCTGTCAAAAAATTATGAATTTTTATAGAGATATTTCTTATACTGTCTCAAGTATTACTGCAAAAAAATCATTCAAAAGCTACACAATAGTTAGTACAAAATCAGGGATAAAAAATAAAAATGAAAATTTTTAAGGGACTAAAAGTTGATGAAATTTTTTATAAGGATTAAAAACAAAATAGTGAGATATTACAAGGACTAAAACCTTATTTAACTCTAATAATAATAATATAATAACAATACTAATAAGAGGTTAACAGTATATTGCAAATAATATACAGTAGAAATATTGAAATGCTTACAGGAAATGAACGTTAACAGTACTGTCTTTATTCCTCTTATTTCTTTGCCCCATTGTTCTCTATGGCAAAACTAGAATGAAGAAACAAGATTCATTTTGACAAAGACATGATGATCAGAACTTGAAACATCAAATCAAGCTACTGACTGGTATAGTAAACATTGCAATAGCTTGGAGAAGTTGAGGATTATGGGTGATTGAGAAGATGGACAACAATGTGAAGCTTAAGCTACAGAGCACAAAAACTTGAGACATGCCTTTGATGTGTCCCACAGAACTTTTCTCAGGTGAGTAGCATTGTTGGGCGTCATTTATACAAGTAGATTTCTGTCCAGCCTCCAAGTGATGTAACATATGAAATGGTTAATTCAGTTATATGGAGGATTGATTGTATGATCATTTCAGTTGGATAGATGGATAATGTTATCCCTTGACATTACATGTTCATACTTCTGTAAATATTTATTTCAGTCAAAAAGAAAAAAAGAATCACGGAGGAAAGTTCTTATCTTTGCCATCCATTTTACTATTCTCTTGTCTCTACAAATATTTCGTATCATTTTTAATACTTTCTATATACATAAATAGAAAGTAATTAACTTATACTTGCTATGATATAAGAAAATGGTGATGACCGGTTACGAGTGAGTCTGCCGAAGATCAATCCACTAAACAAAAATGCAAATGTTTTCATTATTTTGAGAGCTTCTTTTTGCCCCCTATGTTTGTAAAAAAACCTCAACTGTGTTTATGCTTAAAAGTCTATTATCATATGGAGAAAAAAATTGTGTTTTTGTTAGGAATTATACTTCCAAGCACCATAAAAATTGTGTTAGTATTAGGAGAAGACGAAATATACATTGACTAGATAATTGGTACATTAGTTCATCAAAAAAAGAAAGATAAAATTGGTACATCATAAGACAAATAATTGGGCAGACATAAAATATTACAGTGACAGTAAACCATGATTCTACCGTTCAATAAATTGGAAAGGACTTTCCTTCACATGAGCAGAGTTCTGAAATGTACCCCCATGCAAGATGGACAATCACCATTATATTTTAGGAAATGCTAATAATTTCCAAAACGAGAAAAAGTTAATATGCAAGCCAAGGTAACCTAACTAGCATTAGGCTTGTACCCTTTGCAAAGTTTCCTTCATAAAATTCGCCACAGTTGAAGCTAACTCAGCTAAATGATCAGTATATACATGGTCAGCCCCTTCTACAATATGTAACTTGTGATTAGGTAGGATCTTGGCGAACTCAAATGCATTTCCAACAGGAATTATTGTGTCCGCATCACCATGCACAGTAAGGAACCTGTCACATATTATGTAACTCATACTTCTGAAGATGAGAAAATAATGCATGAAAATAATAAGTTACAGATGCCGTTTCATAATTTTCTTTAACTTGCTAGTAAAAACCTTTGGACTAACAGAGTCATTGAAATACAAAAACCCTTTTGAAGTTCATATTCCAAAATTGAAATTTTTTTATTTAAAAACTTTGCAGAAACATGTTCGTGAAGGAGAACACTTCAAATTTCAAAGTATGATTTAAATATTAAAAGAATAAAATAGGTTTATTTGTAGAAGTAAAATGTCATCTGCTATACACTGTGGCCAAAACACCCTCACCTTTAACTGATTCCACTGTGTAAATATTTATTGTAATGCAATGGAAGTCTGTTGTAATGAAGATGAAAGGGTGAAACTGAAAAGGAGAGGCGAACTATCAGACAAATTTTCCCTCACCTGCATTCTTTGTCAATTTGTAGGCATGCTTCATGCATATTTATGCTTAACCGATCCTTCAAACTTTCCTCAGTTATACGATAAGCAGCATTTCCTACAAAAGAAGATTGATTAGATGTCCTCAAGAACTGAAAACAACTAGTAATTTAAATTGCATTTTTTTTTGTAAAAATTAATTTCATTTTTTTGTATATGTATTGTTTTACTTTCAAAAAAAAGGTGCGGTGAAGTAAGATGCTAAGAATGATGCTGTTGGAACATTGCAACAGAGATTGAAAGAAAAAAGAGCTCCAAATTTTTTAAGAAAATAGTTTAGTATTTAGTAGCCTTAGAACAAGAGTGCAGAGTAAAACAAATCAAGGCAAGATTCCGGACTTGCTCATTTTAGTAAATGCATGCATTGAATAACAAGTTCAAAGTAGAGAAACAAACAAGTTATACGGACCCTGAAATTCTTGAAATCATCTCTCAAATACACTCTAATACACCAATTTTAGGTATTTGAACACATGGCTGACTAAATGGACAGTTACCTGACTTAGTCTTCAACTCAATGAAACCTTCCTCCCTGATTCTTTCCATAAATTTGTTTCCTAAATATCCTTCAAGGCCTGCCTTCATATCATAGCGACCGGAGAGGTTGGCAACTGTTTTAATATCATGATACTTTGAAGCATAAAGAAGCACCACATTAGCTCCTGCCTCAAGATACAGAAACTACTCAGAACAATTTCAAATATACTTCATTTCACAACAAGCAATAGAATTTCACATAAATCCTCCATATTACCAAGCTTCATCATTAAAACCAATCGCAGGACGATATGCAGAGGAAGGATAACAGTTTCATTGTAGTAATTTTGCTTAGTAGCTCATTAGATTAAGCAAATCTTTCATTATTCATACGTATGGTTGAAGAATCAGCATTGTAACACAACAAACCTTTACTGTGCCCAATAATTGCCATAATGCTACGATTAGCTTCATGAAAGTGTTGAGCTACAGCATGTATATCATCAACCTCCCTCCAGTAGATGCCAAATTCAAATGAACCTTCACTATCCCTAGAAGGAAAACTCAAAAGCTAAATCAAAACGGAGCAGTTAAACAATACTAGTTGTTGAAATTAAACAGCATAAGTTTCGTAAATCGATGAGCTAGTGGTGATCCTATTTATTTTGAATTTACTTGCATATTTTGAAGGTCTAAGGTTACAGGCATAACTATTAACAAAGTTCATGGTTTTGTTCTGCATTTACAAGAAATTTACCCATTTCCAGTGAAGTCGAAGCGGAAAGAACTGATTTCTGCATCGTCTAGAGCAGCTGCAAGCTGTGTCATGATAATGTCTTCCTGGAGATTGGAAAACATAATTAAATAATGATAAATATTGAATGAAGGTATTTATATTGTGCCAAGCAGACAACTCGGTTGGTGAGCTGAAGGACACCGAAGGAGTACCAATCAGGAGGTCCAGAGTTCTTACCGTGGAAACGAACATATCCAAAAATATACTTACATTTTTCTATCCAAAAAATTAATACGAATAGTGGGTTCATAATCCATAAATCAGGGAAAGTAACCTTGGAGGCTCGAAGACCGTGGCATAGGATAACAATCTCTTTTGTTCCAGCTTCATGTAATATGCCTACTAGTTTATTGCCATATTTGTTGGGTATTATGACTTTCTGCTGTTGTAAGGCTGAGAAAATCATTCAACAGTTTAAGCCAGTTTCTTTGAAATTGATTGAACATTCAATATGCTACTTAGGTTAATAATTGTGGTGACTCTTTCTTTCAAGCAATGAATGATAAAGGGTAGTCATGTCATCGGTCTCATTGTTTGCATATCAAATAGTAAATAAAATTGAAAACAAACAACTCACAAGAGTTTTGTGCAGCTTGGGCCATCTTCAAGTTATCGATGTCAAAAGAAATATCGGTTTTGAAAGTTCGCGGAATCCTCAAGAAGGGAAGAATGAGCACAAAAGTTTCAAACAACGGGGTCTGTCAAAATATGGGTAAGAAATTAGTGCACTAAGAATAAAGTGAAATCGCTGAGTTTCATAATTTTCATTTTAAGAATATTTTACTCGGTCCGCTTTCAATATGAATAAAAATAAAAATAAAAACAAATATCCCTTTCCATTGTTGCTATCTATACTATTTTTAAAATATTATTTTTATTTTGCATTTATGATAATAAAAAACATATCAATAGTTAATAAAGATAATTTATTAAAATGACTTTTTTTTATATTATTCATTACATTTTTTAATATGTGTACAAAAATCTTAAATGACACTTATTTTGAAACGGATAGAATAAGTTAGAAAAAGAGGCATTTTTGTCTCTGAATGTATAAGTTATAGTCTACATACGCAAGTATTTGATAGTAATTTAATAGATTAAATTAACTGACAAAAATTTTTTCAAAAATTAAATTGACTAACTAAAAATATATTTAAAGATCAACATGACTGACAATAAATATATTTAAGATGTTTTAGTGATTTTAATACATTCAAAGACTATTTTAAAAGCGCCGCACACATTCACAAATTTAAATAACTATTCACTAAATTCCTATTGAACATGTAAAAGTTGGTTTACACTTAATCTTTTTAAACTTTACTAATTATAAAATTTGATTAATGAGTGTAACAAAGACATTGGTTAAGAAGTACAAAGAAAAGTTTAGCTTAAAAATACAATAATAATTTTTTGTTGGGGGTATGATAGTCCTACTGCGTTCAGTTCTTTCAATTTTTTTAGTGCACTATCTCACTTTTTTCAAAGCACAATTAAATATTATCTCTAAACTTAAATATATATATATATATATATATATATATATATATATATATATATTAAATCGTTTTCTTTGCGAATGGAGAAATCTAAGAGAGTGCATTGAGTGAAATGAGATAATGTGTAGAAAGATAGTAGGGGCTTAGATATAAAATAATAAATAGAAGTTCTTCAATATGACATTAATGGTAAAATGGGTGCGCGGAAACAAGGAACGAGAAAATAATTGTCGTATAATATTCTACAATTTAGATATAAAGAAAAAACGTTGAGGTAATTTTGGAGGGAGGGAGGTTTAAATCTGCTTGGTGGAGAAGGTAGAAAAAGGGTGCTGGAGGTTTAATCAAAATTGATGTTCGGAGACAATGTCTAAGAGGGTGGGAGAAGGTCGAGAAACTTTATTTTGGCATGAAAATTGGGTTAAACAAAACAAGTTGGTCTTTGTGACAAATACTTTGACACCTTAAACAAGTAAAGAGTTTGATCTTTGATTAAGCCACCGTTAAACAATAGTAAATACTTCGTACTATAGCATTGTCATAAGAAGAAGAAAAAACAGAACTCATCATTAAGCAAATACAACAATTTTTTATGAATTAGTAAGTAAATTCATTCTCAAACTTGTGAGCATAGTCAAAGTAAATAAGATTCACTAATTTAATAAGTAAAAAATAGAGTTCAAAAATATTGTAGAACAACACCATATCTGTGGCGGTAGCAATTTCAATTGACTTTGAATCGCAAGACCTGTCACAAAATGATATCATTAGAAAAAATGGATTTCAAGAAAAAATAATCCCATATACTGCTAGCAAAGACACTTACCTGCTAAGTATCCTTATCCTGGTGAAAGGTTTCTTTTATGAAGTTTACAACTTGCGAAGCTAGCTCATCTTGGTGATTAGTGTAGGGATGATCAGCTCCTTCTATGATATGTAATCTGTGATTTGGTATTATCTTGGCAAACTCAGATGCATCTTCAACAGATATAACTGTGTCTGAAGAACCGTGAACTGTAAGGACCCTGTCATATATTGCATGATTCTGAGATTAATAAACACTTCTATGCATAATCGAAATTATCATACTACACTGATCATCCACTTGATTAGGGAGTAAACCAAAATTGAAATTAAATTAATATACAACAACTAAGTCTTTCTCACTAATGTTTTGTCATATATCGCATTTCAATCAAACTCATTAATCTCTAGGTCTTTCTTAATAGTTTCTATTATAGCTTTTCTAGATCTTTCTCTGCTTCTAGCGAACTGACTATCCTTCATCTGATTTACCTTCCTTACTACAAAATCTATAGGTCTCTTCTCCACATGTCAAAATCACCTAAACCGAGTTTCCATCGTCTTTTTTACGATAAGTACTACCTCAACTCTCTCTCTCTAATGATGTCATTTATAATCTTATCTCATCTAGTCTTTCTCCACATCTAATACAAACATCCTCGTGTTGGCATTTTATTGTCCAACACTTCATGTAGTTATTTTATAAAATGATGGATTTTCTGATGATTCTACCAAACCCAACCTTACTCTCTTCCTTTCTCCCTCTTTTCCCCTTTCATTTCTCCTCGCCCCTTCTCCTCCCAAGTACCAACATCCAAACATACCCTTAATAGAAAGTCAAACATCAATACAAATAAAAACCTATTGATAAAACGTTGTTTCATTCTTTTTATTCTTCCTAGAATAAACTTGGAACTCTTAAAATAGTAGTTGAGTGTGTATCTTTGAATAAATAAAATTCATTGGTCCTTTATTTATATAAATAGAGAGAGATTAAAAACAACAGAAATTATCCCAACTTTAATTGCTTCTGCTTCATAAAGCTCTTTAGAAGACCTCCAATAAATTATGCACATATACTTTTTCAACAAAAACAGGTTGCGAAAAAAGGCAAAAGGGTGAAGCGAAAGAGACAAGACAATATTTTCCCTCACCTGCATTCTTTATCAATCTGAAGGCATGCTTCATGCATATTTGTATTTAAGCGATCCAACAAACTTTCCAAAGTCACACGGTACTCAGAAGAACTTCCTGCAATAGTAATGAATAATCATCATATAAGAACTACCTACTACAACATTCTCCCACACTAAGCATATGTTTGTTTTGGTGGTGGGTGGATTCTTAACACACGTTAATTATGAAGCTACAGTTTGTAGCTTTTATATTTTCAAGTTGAAATACCTTGAAACTGTATGGTGGAAATGAACAAACATGCTGTCAAACATATGCTAAGAGGAAATGAGGAATGGAAATTTATGTCTGATTAAAAGATAGGTTACCTGGCCTCTTCACGTCAATGAAACCATCCTCCCTAATTCTTTCCATATAATCTTTTCCAAGGCGTTCTTCAACTCCCGCCTTCAGATCATAGCGTCCAGAGAGATTGACGACTGCTTTAACGTCGTGATATTTTGAAGCATAAAGAAGCACCACTCCACCTCCTGCATCAAGATACAGATACGCTTAATAATAGTCCAATTATGCATTCAAACTTGAAAGAGAGGCAATTTGAGAAGATATATCAAAAATGCATTAATAAGTCAGGTTTCACCAAGAACAAATAAAAAGAAAATGACCACCCAGCCACCCACATAGAGTAGAAGCATATCCCATTAAAATATCTAGTTAAGAAATATATATACTGTTCTAAACTATAGGTCCCTCTTGATACGTTTCCCTGTCCCTTTCTATAAGACTCGTTTCAAATTTCAATTACATTAATTATTTCTTTACCAACATACCCCTAATTAAGTTACATCATTTTTTGCAATTGTAATCATGAAAGCATAAACTAATTCTCTCTCTTGAAAGATAAACTTATAAAAGAATACAAATTACCAACAAATTTAATAATAAATTTAATAATACTAACAACTTTTTTAATTCCATGATTTAGTCAACAAAGTTCTATATTTATAGACGGAGGCAGTAATAGACAATTGTAGAATACCTATATGCTTGTTCAATACTAGTTCTTGACACCACTAAAATGAAAATACTCGCCAAGCTCCTTTGTAGCAGGTTTTTGCCAAGCAGCTCAGAAATAAAACCTAAAGTTTCCTTCTAGTTCAATTATATTGACTAAGCTAAAGCTTGTGCTAAAAGATTCAGTGTCATTAAGCACCAATTAGACGAAAGATGATATTGATTCAATATCAGAAATAACATAACTCTCCTTGTACTGCATCACTCAATGTTTCTTAACTTTACTGCCAATCCAACAGGAAATTACTTTGCAAAAACAATTCTCATAATTCTTTATAATGGAGCATATTTGATGAATGATTAAAAAATCAGCACCTATATCCAAATTGCAATCTTTAAATATCTGTCACAAACTTTTCTTGTTGGCAGGAATACTTGTTGATAAGGAGAGAAAGCCAATATACCTTTACTGTGCCCAAGAATTGCAGTCACCAAACGGTTTGATTCATGGAAATGTTGAGTTACGGCATATAAATCGTCAGCCTCTCTCCAGTAGTGACCATACTGAAATGAACCATCACTTTCCCTAGAAGAAAAAACCAGCAGCTAAATTAAGGCAAAATAGCATGAAGCAAGACAAATTATCAAGACCAGATGACAGAAAATTTAGTACAAATAAATAACTAAGTAAAAATAGAGAAACCACTACCCAACTGTTGACTCAAGGTGATAGAGCTGAAAAAAGTGACAAACAAATTGAGAGAAAGATTGATTATTTATAATTGATAGAATGAGAAAAGTTGATTACAATGAATGCAGCATACACTTTATATAGTGATGGTAACTAAACTAACTAATCATAACCAACTTGTAACTAATCCTAACAAACTCCAACTAATTCTAACACGAACTTATATAAGTTATAACATCTTAATCATTCACGGTTGAAGTTGAAGTTACCCATTTCCAGAAAAGTCAAAGCGGAAAGAACTGATTCCAGCTTTTTCCAATGCAGCAGCAAGGTTAACTATGGTATTGGATTCCTGAAGAAAAGAAAACCGAAGCAATGAAATTGAAAACAATTGAATTGGGTACATAACAAAGGGATTAATTAATTAATGTATAAAAAATAAAGAATATGAAAGAAACAAACTTTTGAGGAGCGAAAACCGTGGCACAAGATTACAATCTCCTTGTTACCAGAATCATGCAATATGCCAACTAGTTTCTCACCGTGCTTGTTAGGTATTATGAGTCTCTGGTGCTCAAAACCTGAAAAATGTAGTTAATAGAACAATGAACAATTATATAGGTTTCTTTACTTCAATTAACAGAATTTAATTTTCAATAGAATACACTTGAACTAGTTTTTGCAGAAGGAGTTATACAATGAAAAAGCACAACGTACATCATCTCACCTGGGGTTTTTGCAGAGAGAGACATGTTGAATTTGAGGGCGCTTCTGATTCTGGTTCTGGTTATTGGTTTGTGATTGGGGAGAATAGAAAAGCGAACCTGGTGAAGGGAAGGAGTTAACGTTATATAAGAAAGTGATGAATTGGATGATAGCAGTGAGTGTGCATTTTGCATAACAAGGGTATCCATTGATAAAAGATTAGCCAATCATTCACTTACTTGCTGCAAATTGCACAGAACACACTTTTGTCTTGTGTTATTTTCTTTGCACAGGGCCAACGAAATACTTGTGCTAAATTTTTATTTTTTATCTTTTTTATGAAAAAAGCAGTCTGAAGTAGGGAAAATATGCTTGTGCTAAATTTGATTAATTAACTTGCTTAACATAAGGTAAGGTAATTTTAAATTTTGCTAATTTCTTTATAAATAAAAATGCTAATTTCTAAGTGTAATCCATATTTGTCTGAATTGTTGCTTGATTTCTCTTTGTTAATTCAAATAAATAAATAATAATTAAATTATGAAAAATTCTTTTAGTAAATTTTTATATGAAAAATGATGGTGACGAAAACTCCAAATTGACATTTAATAGTAGAAAGAGTTGATACACATCAATTAAAATGTTGGAACGTTTTATATGAATAGGACTATCACTATATCTCTGTAAATTTTCTTTATTATCATTTGAATTTATAATATATTTATAGATGAAATGGTAAATTAATTTTGACATTTATTAGTTAAATAAAGTATTATGATTTTTATTATCCATACTTAGTCCTCGTCATTATCTCTATGTAAATTTTCTTTCTTTCATGACATTAGTCTTTTTTAAAATAAATCGATTATACGTAGTTGATTAAGATAAATAGTTGGTGCAAACCGTTCTCTTTATTTTATAAAAGGACCTTTATACAATCATATGTGCATTGAGAATACACTTTTGGCAAAAAAAAAATGTATTCTCAATAGTTTAGTTTATTTTATTTTATCAAGAGATAAAAATAAATATAAAAGATATATTTATAGAAAAGTGAGCTCCGTTCACGAACAAAATTTAATCACATTTTTACAGTAAAATTCAATCATCATTGCCGTTAGATACACATGCATTACTATACAGATTGCATAGCAAAATCCTTACAAATAAATGGTGATGACACAAACTCTGGAGCAATGACCCTGCTTCCTTACAAACTAGTCATTTACATTGTCACCTTACATGTGCTACAGGCCTACATAAAATTACCCAAAAATTTAATTGCTGACTTGAACATCTAACCATAAGAAAGAATGGTCAAGGGGTTGGCTCTTCTAAATTGAAGGGTGTAGTTTAAAAAGTAAAATACAAATAATAACTGTTAACTGAAAAATCAGAACAGATTACAACTAAATAACCTTTCATACATGTAAATATATTCTATCACAATCTCGATACACCTTTTCTAGATACACCTTCCACTTAGAGTAATCAAATTCAGTGATGAGATTCCAACCGAGAAGTATTAGAGGCATGTATCGCTTCTTAGGACCTTCTTCTTTTGACTAAACAATTTTATGGCCCATTTTATAATAGCCTACAACATACCTCAATCACATGGGTCCAGATTGTGGCAGAGAAAATAAAATTTGGGTGAATCACCGTATACTTTTAAGTTCACTAAAAAATTCATGCCTCTACAACAGCTGTGGCTTCTTCGTCAGTAGAATCAAGAATTGCAATTTCTTCCGTAACATCTCCATCTGACTCTGCTACCTTGTCTGTCTCAGGTTTAAGAATCTTCTCTCTAATCTTCACTTCCAGTTCTTCTAAAGCACTAAAATTCTCAGCTAGGAAACTCTTGAGAGCATCAACACCCCGGAAATTATGTTCGTTAAAGTAATACATAGAACCAGCCTTTGAGATGAGTTTGTATTTTAAGCTCAACTTTATAATCTCTGCTTCTCTACATATACCCTTGCCAAATTGAAGCTCAAACTCAGCAGTTTTAAATGGAGGGGCAAGCTTGTTCTTCACAACCTTGACAAGAACCTGGCTTCCTACAACCTGTGTCATTAAAAAAACCAATAACGGGATTAAACGAACACTTCTTCAAACCAGTATCTGTCAATTAACCAGTTTTGCCACAAGAATTAGTGACAAAGGCCTTCTCCAAAAATTAAAAGATTGAGATGAAATGAATAATGCTGATACATTCTCTCTTTTTATAGTATATATCTATGCACCATTCTAAACACAAATAGCTACTTGCCGTGGAATGTGGTATACATTAATTATAACTCTTATTCACACAAAAACTCTGAACCCTATTACACCAAAAGAGGGATATCAACCCAATTGAAAAACTTGACATGAACACCACTCATTTGTCTATAAACAAGATGAAGCAACTAGGTATATATTAAAGAAAGCCAAGTTCAGAACAGTACATCAACGATTCCAGCAGACTGAGTTTATGTATTTATGTTTTTCTGAAACAATAATGGTTAAACAGGCATGCCAATACTAAAGCAGAAAGCATGGAAGTAGAAGAACTAATAGATGACTACCTCTTCACCCTTCTTGACAAACCCTATTCTCTTAATATTAAGCCGCACAGAAGCATAGAATTTCAATGCATTACCACCACAAGTCACTTCAGTGGGCCCACTAAATCCCCCAAAAGTAGAAAGCTTTGATCTCACCTGAAGAAACATATAAATAATTTTCATTATTAAGAGATAAACAAGTGCATCTCTCTGGTAATTTGAACAGAAGTACTTCTACCCAAAAGAAAATAGATATGTATACAAGCAACAGTCGATTATAATATCATGCAAGTCATTTACATTACTTGGCATCAAATAACAATTTTAGAAAACCCTAATCAAATATAGGGCTGGCAGAGCAAGCACAACTCAACATAAGTTTACAAGATACTGCTACATGACCATTCAGTGCATCGCCATCACAGAAATACTATACCTAACCAATTCAGATAATCTGGAAAACAAAATTACATAGCACACGTTCTACCATATCAGTTTTAGAGTTTATGGCTCTATATTCAAACCAGAAAATAACCCCAACCATTTTGTTCTTTATTGTTATTTAAAATCCTTTTATATAGTTTAAAATTATTTTCATAATTTCAAAGAAGAAATACTAATGAAGAAGTTTTTGTCGCTTATATCTTTGGTATCTAATCTAAAGACTTACACATAACGCAATGCCCTAAACTTTGCATTTACCTTCATACAAAAAGAAAGAGGACAAATTGAAGCTAAACAACAATATTAAGGGGAAGGAGATCAGCAAAACAAATTTCAAGAGGAAGTTTGACAACAGTGTAATCAACCATTTTAGCTGATACCTGGTTTATAAAAATCAATATACTTTGAGAAAGTGACAAGGAGTGGCTCAATTTTCGAAGTGCCTGGCTCATCAACCTAGCTTGCATTGCCATGTGAGCATCACCCATCTCACCATCAAGCTCACCTTTAGGAACGAGAGCAGCCACCTATCAATGAAAAGACTGCAAAAACTTAGCAGATATACCTAAAACTTATAAGATCATCACACCTATGAAACAAGATTTAACTGACATAATACAAAGCACGGGAATTAAAAACTTAAAACAATTTATTTAAAAACTTCTAAAAATTGCCCCCAAAATCTACGGTAAAAATGATAACATTCTAGACAAGAAAAATATTTCAGATATCTCATTCTCTCTGTACTTATACCTCCAGATTATCAGTGTCAAGTCAATACAAACAAGAATTAGATATATGCATCTGCGATCCATCGATACATGTTTAAATCAAAATATTACTTACAAAAATACATAACTTTTATTTGATGAGTATTTTAAATAACTAGGTATGGTTCAATGGTGATCGCCTGATCGGCTAAAATAACTTTCAAGTTGGTGAATGTGTGCCAATTCATACCCTTGTACCTTGTTTATTGAGTCCTACAACATATAAGGATATTAATACAACGACAATGTCATCATTAACAAGTTACAATGACAGGCAATGAAATTATTTCAAAAAAGATCTCTGTAGTCCATACTTACACTGTCAACAACAATTACATCAACTGAACCACTACGGATTAAGGTGTCCACAAGACTAAGTGCTTGTTCACCACAATCTGGTTGTGAGAGAAGCAAGTTCTGAGTATTCACACCAATAGACTCTGCAAGTGTCTTATCAAGGGCATGCTCAGCATCAATAAAGACACAATAGCCTGGAAAACAGAACACAGCCTTACTTACAATAGAATATCAGCAGTAGTCTAGCAGCTCAAATGCTTGGCACATCATTGAAATGGAGATGTGGAAAATGAGAAACCGTGTAGAATTAAATGTCAATTTTCCACTTCTGAATAATATTAGTCAAAAGTGTACTCTAAGAAACTGAGTGAGACATTCGTTAAGAAGTTCATCCACAGAATTATCGCAACTAAGCAAGAAGAGAAGTGGGATTCAATCAACCCTAAGAATGAGTCTGTGACTACCAATAAGAATGATATTGATAATTACTCACGTAATGGTCACGTGCCTAACATCTATAAATGTTAGAATTCTACATCAAAACCAAAAAGCAGTAGACAACATAATTATTATCCGTTGCAAAAGTATTGTATAAAGATAACCTCCTTGCTTCTGTGCCTCTGCAATCACGTGCAAAGCAAGAGTTGTTTTCCCAGAAGCCTCTGGACCATATATTTCCACAACACGTCCCTACATACATATAATAATCTTCAAAAATATATATTGCACAATGAAACATCGAGTAGAAACACCCCTCTATCTACATAAACTGAAAAGTGAGCAACACCTAATACACAGGGGAAAAAAAATCTACGAAGTAAACTGCCAACTGAAATAATCTACCACTAATATTACCCAATGTTAACAACTACAAAATAATGATAGCCTATTTTTTTCATCATATCAAATGAAATTGCCATAGGCTTTCCACAAGGAAATAGATAAACTTAATATGAAAATAAAACATATTATGGAGACAAATAAAAAACTCTCTTGCCAACAATAACCAGTAACCAATTAGATATATTCAGAAAGATTCAAAGTTTATTTACACGTGTAAGAAATGAGCAAGAAACTTCTTTAAGGAAGGATCTAAGGATACCTTTGGAAGTCCACCAATTCCTAGTGCTATATCAAGAGCAAAAGAACCAGTAGACACAACTGGTACATCTTTTGGCCAGTCAGAGCGTCCAAGCCACATGATAGATCCTTTTCCAAATGTAGAAGTGATCTGATCAAGAGCTTGCTTAAGGGCCAAATCTTTCTTAGACATGTTTTCTTCACCTGAGTCACTTCCATCAGATTTAGAGCGCCTTCTACCTTAGATATGTAGATATGAAAATGTTGTCAACATGTTAACTTCAAATCAGTACAAACTCCGGAAAAAAAAAAAAAAAAAAAAAAAAAAAAAA
>JBBPBQ010000002.1:2981508-3001924 GCA_037974755.1 Cicer yamashitae
AAAAAAAAGGTCATAGAAAACTGGATCATAATGATCTGAAACACTGCAATATTAACTATAAATCTGCCACTGATTTTAATAGCAGAGGTTGACAAACAAACTGATTTAAACTCTTTATGTAAAAATAAAATAGAAATACCCAAAATTTAAGAATCCTCGCTGGAGTAATTACTTGTATGGTAACAAAGTCTGTTATACCAGACTTGTGCTGAGTAAGCTAAGCTGTTGCTAAAGCTATTATGTATGTAGTTCAAGTGCTAAACAGTTTCTAAATTGCAGAAGTATAAATGTATCCCTGGCCTGTATTGTAAAAATAGCTGATTTATTCAGTCTTACAGCAATATAATTGTCTTGAATTCTCTAAACCTTTTATTTCTTTCCTTTTCCTTCATTTTTTCACAATTTTCTTGCACACAATTGACTTGTATAGGTTCTACTTCTTGCCCAGCTTTTCCAAATGTACTTTTTCCTCCTCTATTTCTCTCCTTGGATATGTGTTACTATCTCTCCTTCCTGACCAGCTAACCAACCCCTATAGCCTATCCTGATTTCTTTCCCATCCTGCCACAAGGGCACAAGGTTTAAACAGTCGCCTAAGCTGATTTTTTTGTCCTGACTAGCTACTTCCCATTCAATCCTCCCCAATCCTTCTATTTGTCCCATTTTTTCTTATCTGCACTGATCACAGTCAGATACCTAACAAAAGGAAAAAAAAAAAGAGATATGTGTTGCAAGAAAAATTGTAAAGACCCAACGTCATCTGTGCTTAGGCTTACTGTCATGTAAATACACATTTATCATGCAACGATAAGTTTGAAAGTTTTCTTCTGGTTTAATTCAACACATGAACGCATCAATACAGATATCCAAATCAAGGAGAACAACCATGCTCTATGAAATGTGTATCTCTGATAAATTCTATTATCCAGCATCAATTAGAGAAATAAAGTTTGAGGGGTCACCAAAAGCACCTTTGGACTAAACGGATTCACGGAAGTATCGGACTTCATTTTGACTTCTGTCAAATGTGAGTGTAGTGAAAATACAAGTTAGGTTACGGTCAAACAAAATATATTTTGCTTCCAAACTCTAGTTTGACTATAAGTGATAAAAAAATTAACTTTTGCATTAGGTTAAAAACTGCACACTAAGTTTTACATTAAAATTGCTTTCCGAGCAAAAATAACCAAATATAAATCAGTTAACTTCAAATCAATTTTAAATCAAATTCATCATACACAATCAAGTTCATTCAAAATTACATTTATCATATGCCCAACCAAGCACATTAAACTAATTCCTTCAAACTATTATTTATTGGATTCAGATAAGGGAAGAAAAGAAAGTAATAAAGTTTAAACAAACCTTTGGATGAAAAGCTCAAAACCTGAAAAGTGCTGGATAGTCCTAGTTTAAAACCCTGCAAATAAAAAACAATAAAAAAGATAAATTGATTACTGATTACCCATTAATATGCATTAGAATCCAACAGATGAGAATAACGCATAAACAGTAAAAGAAATAAATTATTACGAAACTATAGTAATAACATGTCTTTGGTAACAAAAAATATATATGATCGTGATCAGTGTGAAAAAACACAATCAACTGAAAGTTTATAAAGGGGATTGTAGGATAGTAGCGTGTGTGAACCTGAGCAGCGAATAGAGAGCGTGTGACAAAGGAAGTGTTCCGAAGCAGCATCGCCATAGAAGTTTAGGAACTATGCTTCGGAAAGGGTTCCGATGGAAAATGAAGAAAAATGATTCAACAATGAAGTGTGAAGAATGAAAAAGGAATGGATATTATTACTATTATTATTATGTTGATGCATGTCATCAAGCTCAGGTGAAATGACTCGTACGGTTCAACACTGCACTTTGCTGGGGTTTTATTTTATTTTTAGGGTTTTTTATTTTATAGGGCGTTTGATTTCCCTCGCTTTTCAATTCCTTTTTATTTCCATCGCTTCATGGTCGTCACGTGTGTGTTTTTGTTGTGCATTGACTCTTGTTGTCGAGTGTTGAAGAACAATCAATTGGGTTGTTTGCTCTATGTTGTGCAACTAATTAACGGAAATGTATTACTGGGCTGGGCCTATTTACTTATATTTTAGCCGGGAAAAAAATATTGATATTAGATTATATTTTGACCAAAAAAAGGTTAGATTATAAGTAGTAAAAGTTTTATAATTTTTTTTTATGTTTTTGTTATTTTGTATTGATGGAGAAAGAACGAATTATGTCCTTGGTGGATCCAGACAGTGGTCTGGAGTCTCATTGCATAATAATAACTACAAACAAAAATGAAGACGAGAAGTATATTGGTTCTAGTCGGATGGACTTTGTTAGAAAAAAAATAATTAACATTGGTGACAGACGGGCTATTTACACTTGATAATCCTCCGGACATATCCTTCGGACATATTAGGTGTTACGGCGATTATGTTTGGTTCTCAATGTAGACGCCGATGCTGTTTGTTGTCGATGAATATAATGGAGTGATTCCGCAAGTTTACTGTATTTTACTTTCAATAACTTATAATAAATGTTGTTTAAAGTTGTTACGTATATATTAATATTAAGAAATGTAATAATTAGAAGAAAGAGATAATTCGTTTTATCAAATTACTCATTTTATTTATAGGTGAATTTTTTATTATTATCAATGTAAAGTATAATAATATTTTATAATTTGTACGTATAGTAATTATGAAAATGTAGTATAGGAAAATATAATTAAGGTTGCAATAAAAATTAAAAATGACATTCATTTTGAGATAAATTTATTTTGCTAAAATGACATTTATTATGAGACGGATGGAGTAATTGTTTATAAATATGATGAAAAAAAAATTGCATTAATTATGTTATGTTTCAGCGTGACTATAGAAACTGAAATCTTGTTGGTTTTGTCATTATGTCCAATGGCATAGGTCGTTTCGAGAGTAATCTAGTCTTTAACATGTAACTACTTTCACAAGTAGTCGATTAGAGATCCATAGGAAGGTTGAAGTTGATCTGTTAAGAGTTGTAATCTTTTGAATGTCTCGTATTATGACATGTTTGTTGTACTTTTGGGACTTATGAGTACTAAACTCACATTAAAACTCATTATTTGTACGTCCACCTCCATAGGGTCATCCTCGTGTGTGGCGATACCTTCCAAATCATCAATTGAAAAGGTAATGTTTGGTCACTTAGGTAAGACCAAATCACTCAAAAGGGTTTGAATATAAATCATTTGTCTTACATAATGGTTTCTATCCACACTTGAATCACCCCGACGAACAAAGCCAATGACAATAGTGTTGAACGCATGGAGCATGATCTTCGCCTCTAGCTTGTTTCGTTCTTCGCATTCCTCCCTTTTAGGAGATTTATTATGTGTAATAGGTGGATGACCTGGTCCTTCCTGATGGTCAGATCGATGAACATACTTCATTAGGGGGTAATATAATTCGATTACAATGAACATTGAGCATTGATGATATTCAACTGTAAGTATTAGGGTTAAAAACTACTTTTAAATATTTTATTTTTATTGTGAATGAGAACGAGGTGGGACTAAAAACTTTAGAGAAATGTTAATAAGTGTTCCAAAGTTACGTGTTAAAAAATTTAAAATAAAAATTTTATTAAAAATACATTGTGGTTTCAATGGAGAATTTATAATTTATTTTTTATTAACAAGTGCCTTTATGACACTGGTATGTATGACTCAAAAGTTTGTCGCGTGTATTATTGGATTTTATATTGAGGCTAAATCATTTCACAAAATCGGTTTATAAAGTAATGATTGTTTTTCAAGCTTGGTATGATGGATGGTCTGATCAAGCAGACTTTAATACCGTAGTAGATTTTGTGTTGAACCTAACTAATCGCTATAAAACTAATTTATATAGTGAGAGATGTCTCTTTTTATAAAATATTATGGGACTCTATTTTTTTATCCACGTGCATTTGAGTTTTCTTTCAATATAGTCTATAATAAAGCAAAATTCACAATTATTTTTTGGCCATAACTCAACCGTCGATATTGATAAATTGGTCGTCTTGTTCGAATTCGAATCAGGTACCTCACCCTTGTATAAATTAACTACGATAGAGTTTACCATTTATTATATGACAAATAAAAAACGTAATCCAAAATTATTGGTCAACCAAATTAGATTCTTATCCTAAATCACCGTCGACTGAAACAACATGGTTCTTACTTCTTACCATTTCTCAACATGTACCGTACACTGCACCGTTTATTAATTCTCTTTAGTTTTTTTCGGTGAAAAAGAAGCCAGCCGCTAGACACACCCAAGAACACACATTACCGACGTTTCTTTTTCAATCGGCACCGAGCATTTCCATACGTACATTACACAGCATTATTTTTTTACAATAAACATCATATTCCCGATAATAGAAAATTTAAATTATTTTTTAAGTCATAGTTGTATTAGTAAATATTGAAATTAATAAATCAAATATTATATTTTAGATTTAAATTTAAAATCTCACAGTTACGTTGAATTTATTATAGTATTTATTATCTTGTTTAAAGATAAAAATGTATATAATTATATTTTTTTTTCTCTTTTAATTGTCTGATTTAAATTGTGCGTATTTTTTTAAAAATAATTAATTTTATTGATTTTAATGACAAAATAAATTTGATCAATTTATCAATTTGCATGACCTAATATGCAAACTATTTTATATTTAATGATATTTTAAAAAAGTTGATAATATTTTAATATGCAATCTATCAATTTAGTGTAAAATAGTATTTAAAAAAAGTTAAAAATATTTTCGTACAATAAAATAAATTCAAATCTTCTAACCAATGAAATTGTATTTTTCTAACTCAAATCTATTATATGAAAAAAAAAAAAAAAGGTAGAAAATCTTTATAAAAATTCAATTGAATTTATATAAACGTTACAAAATTATTGGTTTGATTTCAAACCTTCCCTGGAGTAGCACCGTAGTACCGAATAACCATAACTCCAAACATATCAGCAATAATCTTAATATCACCAGCATTTATTAGTACTGTGACCTATTAAATTGGAAGAAAAAAAATAGTATCTATCCGGGTAAAAATATCTTTTAGTCTGGGAGTAAGATATCTGATTAGAACATACAAAAAAATATTTTAATAATTCAAACCATTTTAACATATAATGTGTGGTTAGAGTAAATAGAATATTAGATGCAAATATCTTATTGTGAGTTAAAAATGTATAACTCATATTGAATAATAAAAAGTTCATTTTGATGTTAATGCCCATGCTCGATGGGAGATTACAAGAACATAATGTACATCGAAATTATGAACCACGTATTTTTAAACTACTAATAAATTTCTGTATGCCTACATCAAATTAGAATTTGGTTTGGAGATCCTAATGTCTATTGTTCATGATTCCCTACCAGTGACAAGGAAAAATTATCAAACAAATTTTCTTGTGTGACACAGCTCTGTGTAACTATACCAATAAAAATATTTGGTGAGAACTGACACAAACAAAATCGGTAACATCACTTATCTTAGTACCTGAAAATCCTTCTTGGCGTTCTAGGTGAACATCGTTTGCTATAATCACAGTTGGCATTGATGGAAGTATCTGAAGAGCAATACACACAATATATTTTCTAGCTCTTTAAGACATAATATCACAGTGAGTGTTAGAGAATACTAATCAAACATCAACTATCACATGCCGAAGAATAATTAAAATATTTATAAAATAAAATATGTTTAATTGCACTTTTGGTCATTTTATTTTTATCAATTCACGAAATCAATCTCTTTATTTTAAAAGTCGATATTTTATGTGTGTCTCTCTCTCAAATTTTTGAACTAAAAAAAAACTATTTGACGTATTTTAAATAATATGAGATACAATTTCATGATATATAATCAAATAAATGCATTAATTATTCATATATTATTAATTAAATTACAAATATGAAATATTTCTAAAGTTAAATTTTTACGATATTTTATTCTGATTTTATGGGGGTTAAATCATTCTATATCATCGTATCATATGACACGTTATCTAAAGTATGTTACTCTGTCATTTTTTAGTTAAAAAATTATAGGAAGCACCAAAATTGTTGAATTTTAAAAATAAAAGAACCAATTTGGTGAATCAGTAAAAATAAGTGAACTAAAATTGCAATTAAGTCAATAAAATATTTAAAAATAGAAAATAGTGCAGGAAGAAGGAAAAATGCTCGTGTTAGATCTTCTCTTGCTAAATAAATGTTGTTTTATTGATATTGATGTGAATACGTTACAAAAATTGAAGAAAAATAAATGATAGATGGTTGAATCAATAGATAAGAATACGTAAGAAAATAATAGCGAGTTTTTGTGGATAAAATTAGAATAACACATGTGAATATACTTGAGTTAACAAAAATAAAATTATGTGACAAAATTGACAATAAGGTAATAGTAAAAAGATATATGAAACTTTTTTAATATATTATAAATAAATTTGATATAAATAAAAATAATAAATTAAACATTTAAAATAAAACAAATGGAGAAAAAGTAGAAAATATATTCACTCTCGCCTTTCTGTTATTGGTAAATTTCCGATCTTAATTATGCGATTATGCATAGGATCAACAAAAAACCAATTTTAATTTTATAATTTAAAATAACAAATTTAAATTGTTGAATCTCAATTTTACAATTTAATCCGCAGAAGGACACTGTCTGTCCTATTATACTATATTTGGTTGACATACAAATTCACGTGTCATAATACCATCGTTGATGTTACACGTACTAAATGTGCTTGAGATAAGCAAGACTATAGCATACAAATGGCAAGAATATAGGAAGTATGAAACGTGGCTATTGGTCTGATTTTACCAAAAAATAGAGAGGTGCAAAGATATACAATGTGTCAGTTTTTCTAACTCTCACGATCACATTCCTTTTTTTCTTTTTCTTTTATCCTTTAATAATTAATTACTCTTCTGTCTCTTGTTATAAGATTTAATTATTTTATTTCTTAATGTAATATTAAGAAATAAAATAGGACCTAAGTGTTAATAGTTAATTAATTACATTTATCTGTGATCTATAAATAGAAATATACGATAACGTGTAACACTTTCCCCCAAAGACATTCACATCTCCACAATAATACAGACAACTCAAGCGGCAAAACAGAGTGACACCGAATTCTACACTCAAAAAAAAGAAGAAGCAAAATGGCGGTGGCTGACGGTGGATACGACGGTGAAATCGGTGGCTGTAGGTCTTGCCTAATCCCACCGGTAAAACCAGAGTTATTAGATGACAGTGCAGCTTCAATTAGTTCTTATGCATACGACGACGTTTTAAGCGAAAGGAAAGATTCAGTAGTAACTGAAGAAGAAGGTGCTACTCCTATTCCCGCAATTCACATCAAAGAAGAAATTGTCGACGACGACGGTGCTAATGCATCATCGTCAATGAAGTTTCCAAAACCAATGGAAGGGTTGCATGAGGTGGGTCCACCACCTTTTCTTAAGAAGACTTTTGAAATGGTGGAGGATCCGGAAACCGACCCGATTGTTTCGTGGAGCGCGGCTCGCGATAGTTTCATTGTTTGGGACTCTCATGAATTCTCCAAAATTCTTCTTCCAAAGTACTTTAAACACAACAATTTCTCTAGCTTCATTCGCCAACTCAATACCTATGTAAGTGAAAAATTCCCACAATCCTTAATAATAATTCACTAGGTTCATATGTTCATTGTTGCATACATGTTTATAATCTTGTACTATGTCCAAAATTTTAATTTTGTAAAATTAGTTTTAGTTAATTTTTATATAAAATAAATTATATTTAGATACTTTTATGTAAAAATAAGTTTGAACAAATAATTTGAGACTTAAAAATCAATTTTGATTTAAAACATCTTCAATTTTATTTTACAATATTCAGATTGTGTTATATCAGTTTATTCTGCAGTTACAAAATTTGATTTTGAATAAACTAATTATGTGAAATTGATTTTCGTTAAAAGCTAGTCAAATATTAATATAAAATAATTTATATTTAGAGGTAAAATCAATTTATAATTAGTGTATGTTCATCTAAATTAGTGTATACAGATGAATGGTTTTTGATTTTGTTTTAACTTGACAAAATTTTTGTAATGGTTCAGTATGATTTTGTCAATATTACTTCAATTCAAACATACACTAAATATGTTAAAATTAATTATACACTTCTAAAATTAATTTTTAACTCCTCCCAACACATGGTAATATTTGAGTCCGAGGCAAAATCAATCAATTTTATTGGTGTAAAATTGGTTTTGACATGTTTAGGTTAAGTTCTATCGAGTATAATTGATTTTACCTCCATAATTGATTCTAACTTAGAATATCCGACTTTTGAATAATAATGTGATTTTTACACTAAAATTTATTGTTTAACTCGTGAATAATATCCAAATATAAATCAATTAAAACTAATTTATTCAAAACCAATTTTTTCACCACATAACCAAACAACACTCTACTAACTCAAAATCAATTCTATATCTCTAGAATTACTTTGTCTCTCTTAGAATTGAATCTTAATTGAATTTTATGAATCTGTGTATATGCAGGGGTTTAGGAAGGTAGATTCAGACCGTTGGGAGTTTGCAAATGAAGGATTTCAAGGAGGGAAGAAGCATCTCTTAAAGAACATAAGAAGGAGAAGTAAGTATAACAAACTACATCAAGGAGGATTCAATTTGATGAAGCCTAGTGTTGAATCTGAAGTGGAGAAACTGAAGAAAGATCAAAACATGTTGAAAGTAGAAATTCTGAAGTTAAGGCAGCAACAAGAGAATTCGAACATTCAACTCACGAACGTTCAAGAGCGAGTTCGTCGTGCAGAATTGAAGCAATATCAGATGATATTTTTCCTCACAAAAATGGCCAAAAGGCCATTGTTTATGGAGCAGTTAATCCAAAAGATGAAACGGAAAAAAGAGGTTGATGGTACTATAAACAGTGTTAAAAGACCTAGATTGCTTGGAACACAATTCACTAATGTTGAACAATTTGCTACTTTGCAATCTGAATTGAATGGACTTTTTTCTGAAAATTTGAACACTGGAAAAATGGAACCACCAGTTTCAACTTCTATGGAAGATGGATTGTGTAGTTCCTTACATGAATTTAGGGCATATGGTTCTAGACAAAATGTGCAAGATGTATCTTCTGCTTATCATGTTATGTCAGAAAAATTATTGGGGGAAAATTCTGTTGTTGATGAAGAAATGGATGTGAATGACTCTAATATCTATCTTGAATTAGAGGATTTGATAAGTAAGCCAACAGATTGGATTGGATCTGCAAGTGGATTGGTGGGACAAACAAGTTGAATCTTTTATAAATGCCTTTGAATGGTGAAGTTGTTCTCTAACTTTTGTAATTCTCTTTAGTTTTGTGTTCTTCTTGTTGTCTTAAATTTTATAGTTTAGTGTGCTTATAGATCAACCAAAAGAAAAGGAATAGGTTTACGGTGAGGTCATGTATCAGCATGCTTGTAGCTAAACCAACCTCTTATAATGTATTGTACAGTAATAGTAGTGTAAGTTGTAAATGTTTTATAGAAAATACTTGTGGTTCATGTTTCCTGTTGTATTTCCAATATTGTCATGTATATAATGAGTCTGCTTTACTAAGCAAAAACTAGGGGCGAATAAAGGACACTGCCGAGTTTGATGTCTTTTTTATTCAGTCTCAAATATTTAATTGAGTCAAATTTTAGACAGTAATTCGTCTTTCAACTCGATTAATTCTGATGAGTTGCGGGTTTCATAAAGATGTGATAAAAATAAAGAAGAATTTATATTGTAATCCTTAAAAAAAAATTTAGAAAATAAAAAAATAAATATAAAATAATTTATAGCAAGTCATTTATCAATTCAATCAAGAATAATAATTTATAGTATTGCTTTATAAAGTCTAAGATACTAAGTTAGTAATCTAATTAGTAATTCTTGTAATTTAGATAGTGAATTAATAATAACAAAAAATAATTATACGGGACGAGTAATTCAAGTCCTGTCTTTTTTTATTCTATCTTTATCTTCTCCATATTTTTTTTTCCCTATTTTTTTTGTTTAGAACGGATTAGATCCAACTCATTGCTTAGGGGCCAAGATGGAATAAGCTTTGTGTACTCTAAAGCAAAAATCAAGATTTTAGTATGCTACTAATATAGATAAATTTTAATGTGCATCACATTCATCATAGACCACTATTTGAAAAATATTTTAAAAAAATTTATGATCACAATTGTCATCTTTAATTAGAAGTAAATATCAATAATCATCTTCATTTTTATTATTGAGATTATGATTTAAATCATATTGTTCAATTAAAACAAAAGAAAGAAAAATATGTATTTGAATCAATACCAGTTATATCATTATCTTAACTATAAAGGTGTGGGTGTATCTTAACTATAAAGGTGTGGGTGTGAATAAATTGCTGATTTGTGGTCTTATGTCTAAGTTTTTCAACTTTGATGGCTGTTGCTTAACTTCGCCAATCATGTTGTTGGTAAGTAGAGGATTCTTTGGAGTGTTTTCTTTGGTGTTGCAATTTAGTCTATTTGGAAGGATATGAAGTCTTTTATTTTCTTCCAGCATACTCCTTTTCTAGTTGCTACTGCCTGTTCCTACTCTTGTTGAAGGCAGTCAAGAAGATATTCATATTAACTCGATATATCCCCCTATTGTTAATGTAGTCATGATTAATGTGGATGGTTCCTTTTATAGAAACTCCAAGCATCCAGTATGTGGTGGGCTGATTCGGGATAGTGTGGGATTTATGCGTAATTTAGGCTCTTGCATTTTATGGGGTATATTTTTTGGTAATAAGCTTCTTAATTATGTTCACTATTGCAATTTCATCATTGAAATTGACTCTCAAACGTCGGTTGCGTCTTCATTGGACTTGTCCTGGAGAATACTATCAATCTGCTTCAGTCCAATCCAATCCTTGGTTTTATCATATTCACTCCATCTTTATGGGGTCGTCTTTCCCCATCTTCTTCCTTGTTAGCTCTTTTTTAGCGTCCAATTCATTAAAAAAATTACAATATGATTTGAAATTATGAAATTTTACTTGAGATCATTGAATGTTTTATTAATTGACCATCTGCAACGCCTGCTATTGAATTTTATGGTATTTTGTTGGATATGATACTCACAATATGCAAAAATAATTCAAAATTAATTAAATATGTAATTGTGTGACTGCTCCTTAATTACTTAATTATCTCGTTTTCTTTCCAGTCTTTGACACGTATTTGAATTAAGGCACGCCCGCAGTGACGCATTGGAGGAGTAAAAATTATCTTAATTCCTTTCTTTGTTCTAGTCACACTTCAATTATTTTCACACCAGCATATATATACACAACATCTCATATCTTGATTCAAACTATATACACTCATACACCATAAAACATAATTATAGAACAAAACATGGATTCAAACACTCTTGTTGAAAGCAAATGTAAACCTGAAGCAGTGGTTTTTTGTTCTCCAAGACCGGTCTCTGAGCTTGATGCTGCTGCAACTACAATTCAAAAGGTTTACAAGAGTTATCGTACTAGAAGAAACCTTGCAGATTGTGCTGTTATAGTGGAAGAATTATGGTGGAAAGCATTGGAATTTGCTGCTCTAAAAAAGGAAATTGGATCCTCCGCTGCAATACTGCATCTGCAAGCAAAGTATCCAAATCCCTAAAAATATTCACAAACAACAATGGGTAAGTCTCCTATTTTGAGTGTTGTAAATCTTGAGATACCCAATTCAATTCATCCCTAAAAATAAGAATTCAATCATAATTTAAGTATATTTTCTTATTTTTTCTCTCTTGTTTTTTCCTTCTTAATGATGTATTTAGTTAAAAGTTAAAATAAAATATATTAACTTTTTAATTATTTTTTTACTTATATTTCATATCAGACTAGTATTATCTATTTTGTCAATTATCTATGAGGTGTAACATTTTATATTTTCTAAATTTTTGTACTATCTATAATAAATACTGCAATAGAAACAAAAATTAATTATCTATCTTCAAGTAAAATAATTTAAATTATCAATAAATTTAATACCACATTCTAATTTTTTTAACTTTTATAATTTAATTAAACAAGGTTTTTATATATATATAAGAAATATACTCATATATGTTTTCATAAAAACAAATAGTAGTAATATATGCTCCTCTAGCATTTAATAAACGATATGCCAACCTACTATATTTTCAGCCTAAAAATGGTTGTAAAACTAGTAATAGCATGGAACTACAAATATTGCAGCCCTTCCATCTCATTTTCTTCAAGACAGGGCCCGTTTCATTGGTCAAATACATATGAAAACTGCAATTCTGTATGACTATTTTACGTAATTTTCTGTCGCTTTAGATTAGGCCTACGTATAGTTGGAATATTATTTTCTTACACATATATTAAATTAAGATAAAAAGAAACAACTTGGCAAAAGATTGATTCAAAACTGCATTAGATTATTAGTACTGGTATGAATTAATGTGACTTATCTCAACTTGCATTTTAATTAGCGTTGAGAGCAGGACGCGGCGGGTGACAAGTTGCACAAAAAACTACTGAATATTAGTAAGAGTTTAGTTATGTAATTTCAATACACTTGAATTCAAATTTTTTGAAAATTAGTAATTAATGTTATTTTTATAAAAAAAAATTCCTTTCCCAAATTTTTTTAAAATAGGTAACCAAACATGTCACTGTAAGTACAACCTACAGTTTAATTATCACAATTTGATTTTTTTTTATTTTCCTCACGATATAAATAACAATTAGCGATTCGCAATTGAGAAGCGTATATATAATTTTCTTCTAATATTATTATTATTTTTTAAATATTAATATTTAATAATCACTTCAAAAATAACATATACAAGAATAAATACATTCTTCAACGGTAAATGCACTTTTAAATAGAAATATCAATTAAAACTATTTTAACTTTATAAAATATGATTTCATGCCGTTCGATTAGTGAGTCAAGGGACATTGAGTAAGTGAATAATATATACTACGAATACACTCTTTAACATATATTTTATAACACACCATATGTAATTGATTAAAATTCAAATTGGTTCCGCCAAATTCATATGGGATCCATGTGAATTTTATCAAATAAAAAAGAATGTATTAAAAAATATGGGATCCATGTTGTTAGCACTTGTCTTGAAGAAGTTTCATGAAGGAGGTCCCGGGATTCAACCCGAAAAACTAACAAAATGTAATTGTTACTAACTTTTTTGGAGATATTAGATGCTATTATTTCTTATATTTCTTTAGAAAAAAATTGATAAAATACATCAACTCTCGCATATATTTTGAGACGGATATATTATTTTTCACCAATTTGAATTTATAAAAGATATTTAGATTATTGAACCTGTAATGTTGCAAATTACAATATCATAAAAGTATTTATATTTCAATTCTAATAATTCTAATAATGGAGTAAATCTAGAGAATGAAATATATATATATATATATATATATATATATATATATATATATATATATTTTATTCTTCTAAAATTAGATGTTAGTAAAATGAGTAAATTAATTATTAATTTATAATATTAATAATATCAATTATCATTCACTTTATAAATGACTTCATTTTAGAAGAACTAATATTATAGATATCACTTTTAAAAATTATTATTCTTCACGTTAAATTTATGATAATGAGAAAATATCAATAGTTATTAAAAATAAATCAGTAAAATTACAATTTCTTTCATTTACATTTTTTAATTTATGTAAAATAAACAAAAATAACAATTTTTGTGAGAGCTAGAAAAGAAGTATATATTTCACCAAGAAATTAAAAATGTATACACTGTGAATTTTTTTGTAATAAGCTACTTACCAAAATTGTCCCCATTGTGGAGTAGTAAACAATAATATGAAATTTCAACAATGACATATGGTACTTGATGGAACTAAAAGTTTTGACTCCCCATTGATACAAATCGAAAAGAATAAGTTAAAACAAAGATTAGCATCTCAAAATTAAATTCATATTTGCTTCATTTTCTTGCCACTATCCCATTAACAAGAACAATAAGGACTTTGATGTCAAATTATTTTTATTATAATTATTTTAAAATCATACACATTTAAATGATTGTGATTTTTTGTTTACCGTATTAGATTCAATAAACAAATCCCATATCTCATTTTTGTTTTTTGTTTTTTTTCATTTCGGTTGAGGTGCCGTCCCCTTCAGTTCAACGGTTCATAAAAAATGTGAACTGTGAGTGTGTATGTGATTCTTGATAGGGTCGTTGGAATAATAAAAGCGATGTGAAAACTATTGCAGTAACAGCCAAAAATCATCAAATTCCACAATATAGTACATTACGTGTGCTGTATTTATTAATTAGTGTAGTACGTGTGCAACGTTGAGCAAAAAATTAGTTTCCGCGTTTCTAAATATAAAATTCCATTGATTAAATTGTAAATCAGAAAATTTAGTAGCATTAAATGGAATAGATAGTAGTATTTATTTATTACTTACTAACAAGAGATATGATGTATAATCGTAAGTTTATTTTAAGTGATAAATGTAAAAATTATTATATTCAATATATATCTCAAATTTAAATTTAAAATTTTACATTTAAGAGTGAATTTTTTATCATTTAATCTACACAGAAACATACATCTATCACAAATAAAAAAATTAAAGGTATGCTAACTTTAAGAATAATACTCGGATAAAGAATTTTGTCATTAATTGTGGTCCTACTCAACTCGATAGTTAATATTTAATTAAAAATAAAATTAATAATCTAATATCAATGAAGATTAAGCGTACGTTGTGATTATGTATTCATGTTTTTTTTAGGTAAAATTAATAACATTTCATTTAAAATTAAATAGAAAATACAAAATGGCAAATGATAAAAATGTTAGAGATTAGCTATAAATGGGATGCTCTTGTGCTAGAGTAAATTACTTCATTTATTAACCACCTAATCAAACTATATAACATCATAAAGCTTGCAAGAATTCTAAATAGCGTCAAACTCAAATATCTGACCAAGAGACTCACAAAGACAATTAACAATTCCCTTTATTATCTAACTCAAAAAAATCATAGAGTTTAGTTTATGAACATGTTCTTTTATTTGGTGTGTAAGATCGAGTCAACCTAAATTACCATTTAATTCAAGTTTTTGACATAAATAATACTACATGCGTCCCTAAATACATGACATTAGTACTAACTAAATTACAGGATTTAAAATTGTTGGTAATAATATAAAATTTATTTATTCTTTACATCACATATAAATATTTAATGCTTATAAAAATAGGTAAAATAATTAGAGATAACAGTAATTCTTGATGTGTTAGTTAAGTGGTAAGAGTTTAACTTTTAAATCTCAAGGTTTCGAATTTCAAATCTTTCTTGTGGATAATTATAAAATGATCACTAATGTCATTTTGATTATTCAAAAAATTTAAAGATAAAAATATTGATCTGAACGGTACCGAATTGGATGGTCAACTTCAATGTTCGAATAATGATTCATACCTAGTGATGGGGATGATATATTTATCGATGTAGAGGAGACACTATTTACAAGACAAAAGTATCAACGTGGAAGGGGACAAGAGCAATGTATGACTTTCAATATCGTGGATTCAACAAAATCGTCTAGCTTAACTATTAGATTAAATCTAACCGCTAACTTCAGAAATTCTAAAAATTTCACGCTAGATCGTCGTATTAGATTGAATTGAATAGGCATGTAAATCAGAATTAGGCTTGGGATAAAATTAGTAGTACTCTACAATATATTTATCTTAAACATGAATTGAAATTATAAAAGTTGACTTGAAATATTGTTTATTTATTTGACCATTTGCAACTGCTATAATTGAATTTTATATAATACTAATACTGTAGTATTAAAAAATGGAGGTACAGAATTCAACCCCAATAAAGAATGAAAATACAGATATAACGCGATAATAGCAAATGGTGTTTCTTTATGGAACCTAGCAAAAGCAAACTTTCTTTGACCGCCAGCTCTTACCTTTACACTGCTTGCTCTTATTTTTGCTCTCTTTAAGAAAGAAAATAAACTAAATACTAAGTTAACGTTCCTATTTTATTTTATATGTTAACGTTTTTAAAATGATATTTTGTTAAATTTGATTTTTATATTTTAAGATAAATTAATACGCGTAATAGATTAAAATAACATTTATTTAGAGATAGTTTTTTTGGCAGTACAATGCAAACACAACCTTTATTTATAAGCGATTTTCCCACAATACTGAAAATGAGAATTCAAACTACCAACCAAGCTTTGAATTGATCAAATAACTCGTGTGTCTAGTAGAAAGTAACCTTGAAATTAGAACATTATATTCACATACCTTTATTTTATTTTATTTTGTTCATATTCAAAATTGTACTCGTTGATTCGTAATTGGAATTCAAAGACTGCTCCTTAATTCTCTCAATTTCTAGTCTTTGACACGTATTTGAAGGCACGCACATTGGAAGAGTAAAGTCTATAAATAAGCAAATGAGAAACACTGTGATAAACCCATCTTAATTTCTTTCTTTGTTGTTCTACTTTCACTTCAATTGTTTCCATCAACATACACACAAAGATCTCATATCTTGATTGAAAGTATACTCATACACCATCCAACAAGGGTAAAACACTCTTCATGTTTTTAGTGTTTATTTCTTGGTTAAATAATTATTGTAGTAAGAGATTAATTTTTATGTGTCGATAGTAAAACTTTTGTAAACGTGCATTAAAGTATTAAGATTGTCTATATATGTTAATTTATTATATTAATTCTTAAAATATCTCTACAGTGTCATGAGGTGTGATTGGACGATGCATGAGTAAATTAATTTTATACGAAATATATATTGGAGTATTATATAGTCAAAAAATGCATTATCTACTTCATTTATTTGATTTGAGGTTTCAAGCTTTACAATTATTGGAGGTTAATTATGTAAATTTACAAAATGACAGATTTGATATCCCATTTATGGCTTGGCTGCTAAATTATATAAATATTTTGTGCAGATTTGTGGGGTATTATATTATAAATGGGGGTATCTGTTACTGATTTATCAAATGGATCCAATAATATGAGCAGTTCAAGTCGGTTAAGTGATTACAGACCTCAACATATGATTCTTGAAAGAAATCATTCATTTGTTAAAGAAGAAAAAATGGATTCAGAAAAACTTGTTGAAAGCAAAAGTGATTCTGAAATGAAATGTAAACAAGTTCCAGTGATTTCTCTGCCTGAAGCAGTTGTTTTTAGTTCTCCAAGACCAGTGTATGAGCTTGATGCTGCTGCAACTAAACTTCAAAAGGTTTACAAGAGTTATCGTACTAGAAGAAACCTTGCAGATTGTGCTGTTGTAGCAGAAGAGTTATGGTGGAAAGCATTGGATTTTGCTGCTCTTAGAAGGAGTTCTGTTTCTTTCTTTGATGTTAAGAAACAAGAAACTGCTGTATCGCGTTGGGCTAGAGCAAGAACAAGAGCAGCTAAGGTAATGATTAATTGACAGTGTAAAATATTTATTATCTTATTCATGTTATTTTGTTTTGGAATAATGTTTGTTACTTTGTGCTAAGTGTAACTCTTTTTTTTTTTATAAAGGTGGGAAAAGGTTTATCCAAGGATGAAAAGGCACAAAAATTAGCATTGCAACATTGGCTTGAAGCTGTAAGTCTCTTTTATATCATTATTTCATTCAAGTTCAATTTACTTTGATATTGAATTACATTTTTTTGTTTTTGATATTATCTTATTAGTTATTCTTTTTGTTTTTTATTAAGAGAATTCTTTCTTGTTTGTAGATTGACCCGCGTCATCGATATGGACACAATCTTCACATGTACTATGATATCTGGTTTGAGAGTCAAAGTACACAACCATTTTTCTACTGGTAATTAAACTCATGTTCTCAAATATCTCTCCCTTCTTGACTATATGCATGCTTGATTGACGGTAATTCATCGTGAATATAATTATAATGATAAAGATAGTAAAATAGAAGCTAAGATGCTATATATGGTGATTAATTTTGTGTTTATGATAAATAATATGTAGGTTGGATGTTGGAGGTGGAAAAGAAATAAATCTTGAGAAATGTCCAAGGAACACACTACAACGCCAATGTATTAAATATCTTGGACCAGTAAGTTATATTATCTATGAGCAATACCACTTTTGGTTTAATAACAGCATTTTTTTGAGCCTATTCTCATGTCTAATGTTAATTGTTTATCTTTATTGTTACCGTTAATTAATTTCAGAAAGAAAGAGAAGAATATGAAGTAATTGTTGAAAAGGGAAAGCTAGTGTATAGACAAGATGGGAGAGTTGTGGATACTAATGAGAAATCAAAATGGATATTTGTTCTTAGCACCACAAGAGCTTTGTATGTGGGGAAAAAGCAAAAGGGTAAATTTCAACACTCGAGCTTTCTTTCTGGTGGTGCAACCACAGCAGCTGGTAGATTAGTAGCTCATCAAGGTGTTCTTGAGGTACTTATTCAAATATTGCATTCCACCTTTTTTTCTTTTTATAAACCATTTTAACTAAAATAATTAATTTTAGAGAGAAGGGGACATGCACTTTCATTGAAAATTAGATTAAGACTGATGTCTTTATTTGATGTGGCGTTATCATGACAAAATGAATTATGTGGCATTATCATGACTTTTTATTTGATGTCGGTATAAATTTTTACACGATGTGCATTTATATTAAATCCTTAATTTTAGTCATACTTATATATTTTGTTCACTAAAATGCAGGCTATTTGGCCATATAGTGGTCACTACCATCCAACTGAAGAGAATTTCAAAGAATTTATAAGCTTTCTTGGAGAGCACAATGTAGACCTTACAAATGTTAAGGTAAATCTTTGGTCCTAAGAAAAATTACTAGTATTTTTTTTTATAGAAAAAATTACCGGTATTTGTTACTAAGAAAAATTGTGAAATTAAGATTGCTTTTTTGTTATTTCATACAATAAAATAAAATTAGTAATGATTGTTTTGAATATTTTAATTATTTCAGAGATGTGCCATAGATGATGATACTCATTCATTTATTGGAAGTAATTCATTTAATGACATTAATGAATCACAACAAACAAAGGGTCCTATGGTGAAGGTGAGTGAGAGCAATGTAACAACAACAATTCATAAAAAGGATACTGTTGCGGTATTTAACGGTTCAAGGAGGTTGTCTTGCAAGTGGTCAACAGGGGCTGGTCCACGTATTGGGTGTGTTCGTGATTATCCAGAACACTTGCAATCAAAAGCGTTGGAACAAGTTAATTTGTCTCCAAGGCCCAGTTCTACACGATTCAACAAACTTGGCCCAATTCCTTCTCCTAGGCCTAGCCCAAAAGTTAGGATGTCACCTAGGCTTGCGTATATGGGATTACCCAGTCCAAGAAACCCAATTTCAACTGCAAGTTAAAGGAAGTTTCCGAGAAATTAGTGGGCCTTTCTTCAGACCAAAAATGGGCCAGCTTGTTACAGCAAATGGCACT
Source organism: Cicer yamashitae (assembly GCA_037974755.1). Taxonomy (NCBI): domain Eukaryota; kingdom Viridiplantae; phylum Streptophyta; class Magnoliopsida; order Fabales; family Fabaceae; genus Cicer; species Cicer yamashitae. Next base: position 3,001,162 of record JBBPBQ010000002.1, read on the forward strand.
TCATGTGGTAGAGGACTAACTGGAATTTCCCTCTTTCCAATTTTCTTTTAATTAATCCGAAATTCGTTTATTACTTCATTTTTTTTTAGGAATTTAAATTTATGACATTAGGTCCTTCTGCCCTTTTTGCCTCTTTCTCGGGAAGGCAGGAAAATTCAATTGTAATTCATTTCGCAGTACATATTATAGTTCTTTTTTTTTTTTTAACATTTTTTTTATTTTAACATTTTTTTTTGAGTTCTTTTTATTTATTTATTTATAAATAACATATAAATAGTAGAGGTAATACTAGTAATAAAAAATTTATCCAAAAAATGTAGTAACAACAATTGATGACCTTTTTTTTTCTACAAAATTATTATAAAGAAATTGATGACCCATTAAATAATACACTTTACCTACATTATAAATGATAAATTAAACTATTATTAAATAATAATAATATAAATTAGTAATATCACTTTCATGATTAATTTTTAATAATACTAAAATACTCTTAATTTGGACAGGAAAACCTTGCAACTACACCACTTTATGATAAAGTGTTGTGTTGTCTTAAAAACAACTTTTATTTTTGTATGGATTGAAAACAATCTATTAAATTAATAGAAATACCAAATATTATTATAGATTAAATAATATATATTTAATTTTTTGTTATAGAAAATATACAAAATGTATATAAAGTAGATATTATAATGCATTCAATTTTTCTAACTTTCTTTTATAAATAAATAAATGTTTAATTCTTTTTATAAATAAA
>JBBPBQ010000002.1:3002585-3063805 GCA_037974755.1 Cicer yamashitae
TTATTATTTGAAAATATTATATTAAATTATAAAAAAAAAAGTTTAATGTAGATTTAGAAAATTATGCCCAATTATTAATATCAAAGTGATTTATATATTATATATGTAACTCTCAATGGTTATCTATGTTATTATGCAATCAATCGAATGACACTTAATTTTTATAAGTCATTTTAATAATATATGTTTTATAAATATTTTGTGTGAAATTTTTCGATGTCAGCTATCAATTATGTCTGAACTTCATATGTAATTATAATAAAAATAAAATGTATTTATTTATTAAATTTTTTACACCAATTGTATAAATTACTTTAAAATATATTTAAATATGTGTGATAAACACACAAAAATAAAAAAATAAAAATAATTATATAGCAGCAAATTAATTATCGACACGAATTTCATATTATATGCACATTGCACACCATCCGCATGATTTGTTTAAAAATATATATTTGTTGAAAAAAATATGTGTAGCTGATAAATTAATCTATTAAATTTAAAATATTTAATAAAATTAACGATTAAATTAACTTATAAATATTTATACCAAAAAAAAAAAATTAACATATAAATATAGAATACTATAAAATAAATATTTTTTATTAACATTTTAGTCTTTTATGAAAGTCACTTGTGAAAAGCAAAATATAAAAGTATAATAGAAAAATTGTATTAATAACGAGAATAATGGTTACATCAAGAGTTATATAATAAAACTTATGTAATCAATGAATACAACTAACATATGTAATTAATTAATAACAAGTGAAACTATAAACTAGCTTGTTTATCTAACGTCACTTTAAACTGTTAACAACCTTTTCAGAAGAAAACAAAATTCAAAAAGAAACTTTAAAAAAATATTTGCTGGAAATAGTTTGAAACGTCAAAGACTCATCGACTAGATGAACATGAAATATGTATAACCATTCATTTTTATTATGAATAGAAGCAAAAATACTAGTCTCGTAAACACAACTTATTTGATAGCTACAATTACATTGATAATGTTATGCATGAGTTCAAGTTTAAATATGAAATTCTCCACTTTTTCACATATGAAGTATGTGAACCTCAATTGGTTATTGCCCAAATTATATACGGAGAAGTATTTTTTCAAGCTCGTCTAGATGTTATTGAGAAAGTTGGTACTTGAAGAGTATGGGATAGTCATCAAATTCATGTATGAGAGGATAATTGATTTCCTTATCAAAATGATCATAGGATTTGATCTCTTAAACCTTCTAATTGTGATATTATGTTTGACTTGGGTCTCATACATCATGATATCTAGTGTTGGAATGCCCCCTTAATTATTGAAATTTTTATTCCCTTTGAAGCTCAACAAATTACACAATTATCACTTTTTTTCACTCAACTATAAGATGAGTTTGTGTGAGGTGCTTCACGTTCTACTATTTTTTTCCAAATAAGAGTTCATATTATCTCTTAAAGGCAATGCGTGATGTATCTACCTCTCATAATTCAGCGCATGATTTTGATCAAGAAGTGTGGAAAATAAAAAATATTCCAAGACACACTCAATTTGCTTGGAGGAATTTACATGCAAAAATACTAGTAAAAATGATATTTTTAAAAGAGGAATCGGTTGTTGTCCAATGTGTGTTTTTTGTGAACAACATAACGAGATAATTTTACATCTATTTATAGAGTGTCATTGATCAAAGCATGTGAGTGACGGAACTTCATTAGTACATAGCGTGGACACGGCCACCCCAAAGTTTTCAATAATTTTTAAAAAAATACTCCTACTTTTATTTTATTTATAGGAGACAATTTATCAGTGATTCCAAAGTTTTAATATTTTTTAAAAAAACGCTACTACCATTTTATTTATAAGAGACGTTTGAGTTATAATTTTGTCAATAAAAATTTATCTATTTCATATATTTTATGGACCAAATCAGTGTACTTTAATCATGTGCAAAACAGGGTGATCCAAAATTTTATATTTATAATTTCTGTACCCAAATTATAAAATTACTTTTCTAATTCTATTAGACATTTCTCTTTATCTTTGTCTTCTATATATTTGTGGACATGAGTATAAAATGGTGTTATCAAAGTCAAATGTAGAATTGTGATCTGACATATAATGTGGAGGAAACTTTTACATATGAATTTGATTGAATGTATGAAAGTAATTAAATTTTATATAAAAAAATATTTATATTAAAAAAATTGAAAAATGAATAATTATTAATTGTGACAAATTTATGAAAACCAAATTATATAATTATATAAGTAATTGTGGTTTAATATATGCTAATTGGTGATAAATTTCGACTAGACATGACATATGTTAATAAATATGCTAATTAATATAGATATTGTGGTGTGTGTTGTTGTAATCTTGGGATCTATAATCGGTATATTTTATGAGTAGAATTGTTTTTGTTAGTTGAATTGTGGTTGTTGGATAATCAGATGTATATTTGAGTCTAATATATGAAAGTGACATGCTATCTATGCATCTTTTCTTGTTACATGAATTAACCTAATCAAATGACATGGACTAAAATTTATTTTCAATTTTTAAGATTAGAACAGGGTCTCCAAAATCTTTAAGACGACCGCGCACAAAATACATAAATTTTTGTAGACAAAATCATAATTCAGATGTCTATTGTAAAAAATCAAGAGGGAATAATTTATAAAAAAATTACAAAAACAACTACTATAATTATAAAATAAAATAAAATTTCCAACCTAAATTTCAACTAATTTTTAATTATTAAAAATATAAATCAAATACAATAAATCTCCAATATATTTTTGTAAATTTACAACTTAAAATTCTTATATGCAATACAATATTATACTTTTTATTTATCTATTAAAATTTTAAAATTGCGGCCACCCCAATGTTTCAGTTCAAGATCCGCCACTGAGCATGTCTGATTTGATTTTCCTTTAGGTATGATATTTAAATCGCATGATTACAAATATGCGGAAAGAAATATTATCAATGCAAATGAGATTGTGATTGTACATGTCTTGGTCTTGTGTTATGAAATATAGGACGCGAGAAATAAAAAAATATTATGAGGGGTTGATGTTGATGTGACTACGAACATTCAAAAGACACACAAATCTATTGTTAATTTTAATAGTATTAGTGCGGTGTTGTTGGAGGTGCTAAATGAAAGTTCCATATATCTCATGTTCGTTGGACACACGCATTTAATGGTTGTTATAAGCTCAACGTTGATGCTTCGGGTCTGATAGATGGAGATAAGTGGGGTATTGGTGATGCAGTGGGAGATATTGACAATACAGTAGTTGCTGATAAGTCATTTCATTACCAAATTCAGAGGTAATATAAGATTTAGCTATGCAAAATGGTTTGAAATTTGTTAAAGATATGTCTTTTCTTAAATGTTATAACAGAACCAAATGCTAGAAATGTGGTAGCGAAGTTGAACATTAATTAACAATTTTCCATTTATATTGATTCTATTATTAGAGATTGTATTAATTTGAAGGTTAACTTTTATAGTTTAAATTTTTTTACATATTATATTATGCATGAAATCAATCAAACTATATTATTATTTAGTTAAGTATGTTTTTTATAATTTGAATCGTACGTGAATGGAAGTGATTTCGCTTTATATTTCTGTTTACTTACCTTTTTATTTGTTTTTCGACTTTTTTTTAATGAAATTATTTTAAAAAGAAGTATGTGATTTTAGTTATCACGTGACCCAGCCCCGTTACAGTGACGGAAAGCTTGTGTGTCGCACTCAGTTCCCACGCAGCTACACCAAAGGAGCTTCCGCCACGCGTAAACAAGACGCGTGGACCTTCTTTCAAAGCCCGACAAAGGGAAAAAACTAAAAAGAACAGACGGTTGCAGAAATAGTTTTAGTGCCTTTCAATCATAATGCAAGAGAGAGAAACACAAACACAAACACGCCACAACAACATCATATCCAAATCCATTCCCATAATCACTTCTCATTATTATTATTATTATTACTACGCTCTCTTTTTCATCCAATTCCTTATCATTATATCATGCTTTTAACCTAATTCTGCAATTTTACCATTAATACACAATTACTCTTAATTCATCCTTATCTTATTAGATCTCGCATCAATTTCTTTCATTTGTTTCATATTCTACCGTTACACTTTTCCTTTTTTTAATCATGAATTCCATTTATTGCTGCTGACAATATATAGCATTTATTATTATTATTATTATTTCCATTTTGAATTAAGGGTGGTTGTGGTTAGCTTAGGGTTCCAAATTTTATCGCTTTTTGAATGGAACCTCGTGTTGGAAATAAGTTTCGCCTCGGTAGGAAGATCGGTAGCGGTTCCTTTGGAGAGATCTACTTAGGTTGAATATTTTCTTTTCTTCTGGTGGTGATTTTTTTTCCGCATATATTTCATAATTTTGATTTGATTTTTTTGATTGTGTAGGTACTAATATTCAAACTAATGAAGAGGTTGCAATTAAGCTTGTAAGTTTTGTTTATCCATTGCTTTTCAGATTTTATTTCTGTTTCAGTGTTTTTTTCCTCATGAACTTTTTATTTGCCTTTATTTGAAGTTTCAATTTTTATTTTGGCTTTGTTTGTGTGTGATATTAATTAATCTGAAATGGGTTTAAGGAGAGGTGATTAATTGTGATATCAGTTCCAGCTCTGAATTATATGCAAGGGTTTATGATATGAAATTTTTTGTGGCATTCTTAATGACATTGGTGTAATAATTGTGAAGAAAAATTTGTGTGCCAGGATGCTTTTTTAAGAAGATAACTGTGAAAAACATTTTAACCGTTTAGAAACAGTGCTTTGCATGCAAAAGCTTGCTAGCCAGGAAGCAAAATTGTAAATGCAATGAAAGAATAGAGTTGTGTTAGAGGGAATTGTTGTCCAGTTCAAAACTGTTATTCTGTATCACTCAGATGCACTTAAACTGTGCAAAGAATAGGTTCTTACCCCTAAGTAAATATATTGTATGGTTTGTGTGCAAGTTAAAATAGCTGAGCTGCTACATTGTTTCATGGATGTAGTAGTGCAAAGATAAGCAGGGGCCCTCTGATTCAAGATTGTGATGAATATCTTTGGTTGGGATTTGATTGGAAGAAATGACATGCTATTATGACTTAACATTATGTGTATTGGTTTTTGTTGAATTTTGTCTTAAGCAGGCACTGGGTTACTGATATCTTTAAGTGCATTGGAGCTTATTTTTCATTTTTTCCGTTTCTTGCCGTGTTTTTGAGTAGGAAAATGTCAAGACTAAGCATCCTCAGTTGCTGTACGAGTCCAAGTTGTACAGAATTCTCCAGGGAGGAAGTAATTACTATCTTCATATACATTGTTTTACCTTTTTTGTGTGCTTTCTGCAAGGAGCATAGGAACATCCCCCATCTCCACCAAAAAATATGTAATAATTTATGGTCAGTTCTAACTCAATTTTGATTTTGACAGCTGGAATTCCAAATGTTAGATGGTTTGGAGTGGAGGGAGATTACAATGTTTTAGTGATGGATCTGCTGGGACCTAGTCTTGAAGATCTATTTAACTTTTGTAGTAGAAAGTTATCACTAAAGACAGTTCTTATGCTTGCTGATCAAATGGTAGGCCTTGGTTGACTTTGCAAACTATCTTTTTTTTCACGCCCTTTCGTTTAATGATTTTTAATATTCCCCTTTTTTTTTTGCTAGATCAACCGTGTTGAGTTCATTCATTCGAAATCATTTCTACATCGAGATATCAAACCAGATAATTTTCTAATGGGATTAGGAAGGCGTGCGAACCAGGTAATTAATGTTGTTAAAATGCGTATTTTGGATGTGTTGTGTGGTACTTCTATTTTTTCTCTCCATATATGAGGGTATTTAATGCATATCAATGTGCATGTAGGTTTATGCTATTGATTTCGGTCTGGCTAAGAAATACAGAGATAGTTCAACCCATCAACACATTCCTTACAGGTATAAAGATTCAATTGGTGTGCATTAAGTGCTGTACATATCTTGGTTATTCCTACTGTGAAGTAGCATAGTTAAATAATCATAGCCTAATAGGAACCACTTTTATCCAATGGCAGTTGTGTTGTAGCTTTACAAGGTATCATACATTGCACAGCTGTATATGTGGAAAGAATAAAGATTAGGGATTGGGACTCTGGGAGGATGTGCTATTATCGTTTTATTGAGGATATAATATCAAATAAATATGCATCATCATACCTTGTAGTGGCAATCACAGCACCAAGTATAAGCATACCAAGAATCTTATTGTTGCATTTTTTTCTGGATATTCACTCTAGTATGACAAAGATCTGAATGCCAGTATATCAATTATTCCACATGCTATGTATTCTATATGGAATTTGTGATTTCTGGGTAGCTGCTAAACTGGGAATATGACAAGGACCAGGGTTTATGTGGCAATGGCATACATATTGAAACTAGTTGAAACTGTTTGAGTTTGTATTCATTGAGATTTGAGATAAATTTATTTAAATCTGAATTGATTTCAAGAGTTTTTAGGCTTATCGATAGTAGTATTTAACTTGCTTAACTTCAGGTAGTGTTTGGTTAATAATGTTTAATGCTTCAAATAGAGATAGAATTACTGTATGGCATTGGCTGTAAACAGTAACTGAGCTATAATAACAAAAAAAAAAAACTTAAGGATGTCGTGAGATTAGAGATAGATATTTTCTTGTAAGTTTTTTAACATAAAATTCTTGTTAACTTAAAAAGGCTGGACTCTAAATTTGATTGTTAACTTGATCATGAATTCATATATTCTTTGAGAGCTCCTATGATCCCATCCCTGGCACGCGATAATAATGCCATTGTCTCTGCTTAGACCAGGACTCCTAACTAGTAAATTGTGAGTAAGGAGACAAATACATTATAAAACTTGTTGCACAAGAATGCTCTGTTGACTTCTAGTTATAGACCATCCTTATATATTCCTGATAGTAGAAATTCAATGCGCGGTATCTCCTGAAACTGTGGGTCTTCTATGCCTGCATCTGCTAGCAAATCCTCCCAGTTCAAAAAAAAAACTTGAATTTTATGCATGCAATGTGATCCCATTCTTCCCAACACCATTCATAGTTTTATAATATTGTGATCAACTTTTCATTTTTCATTGATATGATTTTTTACAATATAATTTATTAAGCTGATGGGTTGGTGCCTTGGTGGTGGGAAGTGTAATATGCACAACACTAGTTTCTGGTTTCTAGATTCTAGGGCCAGGTTATGATTCTTATCACTGTTGTAGCAATATCATCAATATTTCAGCAATTTATTTTGAAAGTGTAGACTTAGCTGCTGCTATTTGAAAACCATTTTTTGGGGTGATGTGGCTAATCTATTTAATTATCAACACTGCAGAGAAAATAAAAATTTGACTGGAACTGCAAGATATGCTAGCATGAATACTCATCTTGGCATTGGTATTCGTGATTCTTCATTGAACTTGTATTTTGAATGGTTAAATTTTCTTATCTAATACTACTTCTACTTCGCTGGTGATTGATGCACAGAACAAAGTCGAAGAGATGATTTGGAATCTCTTGGTTATGTTTTGATGTACTTTCTGAGAGGAAGGTGATTATTAATGGCTATCTATACTTTGCTGTCTGCCAGCATTGTGTATTTTTATCTGATTTGTGTTCTCTTTGTAGTCTTCCTTGGCAGGGACTTAAAGCAGGAACCAAGAAACAGAAGTATGAGAGAATCAGTGAAAAAAAGGTTTCTACATCCATTGAAGTAAGTTAAATTGTAATCAGTCTTTTGTAGTGCTTATGTTATCTACTCCTTCATGACCTTCACTAAGAATTTCCTGCTTATTCCAGGCCTTATGTCGGGGTTATCCTACAGAATTTGCATCATACTTCCATTACTGCCGCTCATTAAGGTTTGATGATAAGCCAGATTATGCTTATCTCAAAAGGATATTTCGGGATCTGTTTATTCGTGAAGGTTTGAAATTATTATCATATAGAAAGGATTTCTTTTTCCTTACTTCTCAAGTTTGTCTACTGTATGCTTTCTCTTATATTTTGCATTTGAGTCTATGTAGGATCATTGTTTAAAGTTGCATATATTATTAAATTGACATTTGAACAGGATTCCAGTTTGATTATGTGTTTGACTGGACCATCTTGAAGTATCAGCAATCACAGCTCGCCACACCTCCAGCACGGGCCATTGTAAGTGTTTTTCTTTTTCTTTCCTAATTGTGATTATTATGTCATCTGCAATAGATAGAACTCATAGATGCTCGCCTTTGTTTAGGGTCCTAGTGCGGGAACCAGTTCTGCAATGCCACCTGCTGTTACCAATGCTGATAGACACACAGGTAGTTTATTTAAGATCCCCTGTAAGAGTAATGGGCCTTCAATATTTTTATCTGTATATTCATTTATCAGTTATCACATTGTAGTTCAGTGAATTTAATTCTGAAGTGGAACCTCAAGGGGTTGGTCAAATGGGGTAAGGCAGGATCTTGTGCCTAATAAGTTGCATGTTTGAGACTCCTCTCATATCTTTGGGGTGAGGTAAATGTGAGCCCTGAATGTGCTTTATGAGCTCGAAGGCTTTTTCATGCACTGAACTACGGCACCACCTCCTTGCCCTAAAATTAAGACCAAAACAATTCTGAAGTGTATGATTTCTTTTATAATTATGTTAGATTGCCTTTGTAGAACTGTCAGATGTGATCAATCTTTGATTTCTGATATTTTCTTTACTTAAATGTTATTCCTTTTTAATTTTTATTCATTCTACAGAACTATTGGATTTATAGCTTTTTCCAATTGTTTTATTAAGTATATTTTCAACTACCTATTGAACTAGGTTTTGCAATGACACGTCCCTTGAACTTCTTCACCCAAATTTAAATGATATTGGTGAACTCTAATGATCTGTCTCATACAGGAGCAGAAGAAGGGCAACCCCCTGGTTTAGTTTCGGTGGATTCTTCAAGGCGCAGAATGTCAGGACCCATTTTAAATACTGTAAGTTTCTCATAATAGAAATTCAGTCACCATCTATTCTGCTGGTATTAATGAGGTTATGCTGAATAGGGGGAGAATGTTTATGATTGATATTTTTTTGTTTTGAGAGTATTATTAAAAATAGGCAAGTAATTTGATTTTAGTTTTATTAAGGAGGAGAATAATCCCCCATGCAAGATGGAGACTATCATCCCTTCCACTGATTCCTTTTCTTGAAATCCCTCGCAAATAAAGCCATACAGTGCATATTTTGTATATGGTTCCTTTTCCAATCAGATCCTTTGTTTTTGCGAACTCAATATCTGCCTCATCTATCATCATGCAGTTATCAAGTGCCAATGTCTTGGGTCAGTCAAGTGGATCATCTAGGCGAGTTGCTGTTTCTAGTAGTCGCGATGCATTTGTTGGTGCTGAGTCAGAGGTTCGTACACGAACTGCTGAGGCTAGCCCTGGAGCAGCACACAGAATTTTGGGCGGGCAAAGAAGTTCACCAATTGGATCTTCTGATCCCAAGAGAGTAGCACCGGTTGGGAGAAGTGCTTCTCAAGCCAAAAATTATGACAGTGCCCTTAGGGGCATGGAGGGTTTGCAGTTAGAGACTGATGAGAGGACCCATTATTAATATCTCAACTTCTTCTCATCTAGTGACTAATGAGTTGATAGCAAAAGCAAACATTGCTTATGTTGTGAAGTTGAGCTGTGAGTAAATTTGGATCTGAACTTGAAATTCCAGGTCTGTATTGTTAACTCATCTGCTCAAACGAGGGATTGTGCTTTATTGTAAAGTTCAAGTTTAATCGGCACTTCACTTCTGGCCGGAACACTGAGTTTTTAACATCTTTTCCTGTGAGTTATTGTATTGGTTTACCAAATGTTTACATGGTCACGTGGACCACAAAGGTCAAAATTATCAAATGTAATTAGCCATTGTATTCTTGTTGGATAATATTCCTTTAGTTTCCACGATGCAAGTGTCTGGAAGTTATTCTGGTATTAGGAACATGGAATGTTTTACCTTGTGTGGTTCTTATCAAGATGAAATCATATATCTCTCCAGCCTTTTTCTAGTTGACATCTTTCATGAGAAACTTGTATGACATTTATTTTGATAGGTCAAAAGGTTTTCGTTGAACATTTTAACTAGATTTATAGTTTGTATTCATATGAATGAGAATTTCTTTTACCACTTTTCTCTTTAAATATATGATTTTATTGTCCAAAAAAGTTTTCGTTGAACATTTAAACTAGATTTATAGTTGTGTTCTTCATGAATGAGAATTTCTTTTACCACTTTCCTATTAAAATGTATGATTTCATTGATGTTAATGTTAAATTTGTTAACAATTTTGTTTTCAAAGTTAATCATTTAGGATTATTAATCATGTCATTGTATTTTATTTTGCTAATTAAAGAAAAGGTACAATAGTTAACAACATTTTAATAAATAAACATTATAGGTGTATTAAATATTCAACAAGATTTCATTATTGGAAACATTAGAGGTATCTATTTTTTCTTTGAAAAAGTCCATACCTTAATCCATATCACAACAATGAGAAATCATGTTAAAATTAGAGCATTGTAAAAACTTGATAAAGATGAAATACCACTAAAAATAAGAATTTCTGATCTTTTCAATTTTTGAAGGTTTTTACCAGTTGCACACTTTCATTGAGTGCCCATTAATGATCAAGTAAATTATTGATTTTTCGTTGAGAAATTCAAACATAAACATTCAATTTTCTCCTTATTGGAACAAACATCTTCATTCATTTTTCGTTTATGATGTTTGCTTCTGACATATTTGGCCCATCTTCTCAATATAAAGTGTGGTGGAACAGTAAACACACCAACAACTAGAAGTGTCATCTATGAGTGTCTACAAAAGATATCTATTCAACTCAAACAAGCGGACATAAGCAAGAAATGGCCTATTTTTTCCAGAATTAAATAAACATGAACTTAGAGTGGTGAATTTATTTTTAGAGAACTGAGCAGAGACAGTTTTCATTTAGAGGGTGAGGGTAAGAGATTAACATTTAAAGTTCAAATATTTAAAATAATAAAGGCTAAAATCTTTCAATTTGGTAGTACCTAGTGGTAACGAAGTAAAGGAATAAAAAATGGGAATAACGTGGCTTCATATATGAGACTATATTTAAAAGAGTGTGTTTGAGAGCTAACATTCCTTTTCTAATATTATCTGCTAAGGAAACATGTTGAAATTCTACCTGATGTGATAGATGGAAAAGTTGAGGGTAGTAAAATAAGCTATTGATTTTTCTGTTGAGACTGAGGTGGCTTACTGTCATGATTTTAGTAGGGAATTCAGTTAATAATCAGGGAGTCTGTTGGTTTCTTTGGTGAAAATCCTTACAATTGAAAAAAATCAACAATAAGGTTAACTCCAATAAGTTCATTTAGCGGACAAGTTTCTTAGCAAATCATGAAATAAAATCCCATTTATCCCTCAGAAAAAGAAGAAATACTCTTTTGCTTAAAGACTTCAAATTATAAAGAATCATTAAGAATTTGTTCATAAATACTAACTATCTTTGAGAAATACAGTAATATTTTTTACAGAGATAAATGCTAGTAAGTTAGATTATGTTGGTTTTCGAGATTGAACCCGAGACCTCCTACCTAAAACTCTTTCAACGTCACTTAATTCACCAACTGAACTATCTTCCCGGGACAGAAGAACATTAATATATATCACACTCGTTTACCAAAACAAGTTCACCTTAAAAAATTTCTCTCCAGTTTGGATCTGTCATGTCCTCATAATTCCTAGTGATCTTCAGGGTAGCGAGTAAAATGCCATTCCAAATCCAATAAAGTTCTCATAATCAACAAGTTTCATTTACTACCAAAGTCTTGTACAAGTGGTCGGTGCATAGTGTATATTAATATGAGTGTTGTAAACCTTAAAATACCAAATTCGACTCTACTAAAAAAAAAAACCTCATTCGAGCCAACATGACTGACTCATTCTAGCATTGTTTTCCTGTACTAAAGTAAATAAATACTTGTTTTAGAAGTGTTCAGAAAATGTTACCTATGAGCATCCAAATATTTCTTCATGAGCTGAACCATATCATTATAATTATGTAGATAAGTAAAAAAGATGTCCTTATGTACCTTGAAACTCCAACCATTCAAACAAAAAATTACACCAAAAAAGCCTAAAAAGTTGATCAATTTTCACAAGAGGGAAAAAAGAAGAATATTTCAGAAAACAAGTGAGCCACATAACAAATTTCTCCGACACATCAAACACAAGAAGTGGAATAGTGATTATTCAACATGCACGCACTAAGTAATTTTATCCAAATAATAATAAAAACAAATGTTAAAAATGACAGGTCCAACACAGTAGAAGGAATTAAAATCCCACAACCACATAGATTTAAAAGGAAATTTCCATTACAGCACTAAATGAACATCATCCTATTATTATTAATTAAAGTGACACTAATGATTATTTTACAATTATCTCCGAGAAGATTTGAATTCCGTCCCTTAAAATTACAATGTCAAATCTTACCATTGAAGTGACACTTCACCAACAAACTAGATGATTACTTACAACATTCTTTGCAAAAACAAACTACATCGAAAGACATGAATCACAATTTCTCTTCCATAATATATTACAATCCAATTATCCTTGACATAAACAATAACCAATAAATAAACAAGCCAAACAAATAACAATTATTCATATATATAATATATGTGAAACCCTAATTGAAATTTCAATTCAGATGGTGACTCGGCACCAAAATTAAAAACCCCCAAATAAGAAATAAGGGTTTAATTTCAATTTCAATTTCAATTTAAATAGCAAGACAAGACCCTTAATTTATATAACCTACCAACCATGAACAACTCTGGTGCACCTATCTTTAATCCACTTAAAACTCTTCCTAAGAGAACCTTTGAGTTTACCTTCAACAGCATAAACTTTGTAACTAGCAACCCTCTTTTTCCTCTGCAATTCAGGATCATTAAAGCTCCAACTTTTAGAAGTTGACCCATTTGTGGATTTTCCTTTCTTGAATTTAACATCGTTAGTAATAGCACCAATTTGGGGTTGGTTTTGGGTTTGTGTTGGGTGAACAGAGGAGGTGTAAGAAGCACTGTAACAACGTAGATCTTGCATGCCATAGACGGTAGTAGTAGTTGCTCCGTTTTGAGGTGCAGAGTAGGTCTCAATTTGCTGCATCCTTCCATCACCGTACGATTTGGATCTGAAATCTTCCATTTAGATTGAATTGAATGTTTTTGTGTAGTGAAGAGCAGGAAATGAAGCGAGAGAAGTGAATGTTTTTTTTATGTCTGTGTACTCTAACTACTAAGTACTAACTATAACTATGTCTATGCTTTCTTAATTTTACACTATTATTATATCTTTCAGGCCCGCTCACTACTATGCTCTTCCGTCGGTCTTTAATTTTTTACTTATTCCACTTATATTAATAAAACACATTTATCCTCATGCTAATGCTAATGCTAATGCTAATCAATCTCCTAAACACATTAATTACTCTTTAGGTATGTAAATACGAAATACAGTATAGACTTTTCTTATATTCCATGCAGTCCGGTTAGCATTTTCATATAACATAGATTTTTTAAGTGTATGGAAATTATTATTAAGTATCTTTATGTATATTTTAAGAATCTAAATATCAAAATAAAATTTTAAAATTTGTTTATTTAATACTTTAGAATTACAATAATTGGTATTTTCAACTTAAATATTCTTTTTTATTTGTTTAATAAATGTCCTAACGACATTTGTTTAACTACTCTTCATAAGAATATTGTAGAAAATGAAATTCATTTAACTACTCTTGATAAGAATATTGTAGAAAATAAAATTCTTTCTATTATAAAAATTAGTACACTCAATAATTATCTTAAAAAATGAGACACATACTATAAGACAAATGTAATATAAACTATTAATAAATTCTACAAAAAAATTAATGTTGAGTTGAAGGAAGAAAGTGAGAAGAGAGAAATACATGAAAAGTAAAATATATTTAATGTATTGTTTGATATAAGAAAGAAAAGAGAGATGTGTGTTTCTAGCCCTCCTCCTCCTCGAAATCTCAACTCTTCTCTCCTATACTAATTGAAATCCATTATTTTCCTCCTCGTTGATACCAACCAAATTCATAGCGGTGAATCTCAAAAAGAGAAGTGGAGGGAGAATGCTAGAGATGGATAGGAAAGAGAATAGATGCTTGGATAATTGTTATAATTGGTTTTTCTCTTTACATTTTCTTGCTACAAATACATGGAGTGTCGTGTGCCACAAATATATTTAACGTGCTATCTCATAGGTTTAAATGAGATAGCACGTTAAATGAGATAGCACGTTAAATTTTTTGTTATAATTGACATGAATATATGGAGTGTCGTGTGCCATAAATACATTTAACGTGCTATCTCATAGGCTTAAATGAAAGAAGCTAACTAAAGAACTAAAATGACTGGCCTCCTACAATTTTTACGATGATTTTACCTATTCACAAATTTCAATGACTAAAATAATATCACATACAGTTTTAGAGACTAAGTTATTGTAAGCATCTTATAAAAAAAAAAATTTTAAACACATTTTAGAAAAAATAGTTATCTCTAAATTTAAGTCTCATTTCAAATTGATAAATGCTTAGTATTAATTTATCTTTGAGAGACAAAAAATAAGAGTTAGACACATACTAAAAAGATACTTTTCCAATATCAATACACAAAGTGAATACATTAAATATATTATCTACTTTTCTTTTCAATATAGTCCTTCAGTAATAAATTATAAGAAAAAAAAACATATTTATTACGGAAGGAATATTAACGATTTGTCTGAGGAAAAAAAAGCAATATATTGACAAACTATTTTTTGGGACAAAATTGACAAAAACTAATAGAAAAGTGAGGTTTGACACAATACTATACATGTTTACCGACATAAAGAATTAACTTAAGATATAATAGGTAAACATAAAGAATTAACTTGAGATATAATGATAAAACACAACGGTAAAAGACCCAAAGGGCCTAAGGAAACTTATTAGCATTTCTCTTAAAATTATAAGAGACAAATGATGACTATATCTATCTAGAGAAAAAATATATCATGTGTTAATACACATCATCCGTTGGGCCAAAAAGAGAAGAGAAATATCATCCGTGGAACTTCAAAACTAGGAAGGAATAAATATTTTGTACACAAACCATTTACAACTATCCTTCTAACTAGTTATACTGTACCTTGGCAGCCATCAATGCCAGAGCATTGCTTCAAAATTTACATTTTGATAGGATTGCCAGGGGAGTTGATTGAGTTAATAAGTATATATGGATCAAGATGAATTCAAAGATAGTGATGCAATGTTATGCTAGCTTTGGTCAAGTTTGCTTTCCCTATTCATCAAGTCATGGTAGTATAGTAGTACACACATCGGTTGACCAAGAATGCAGAATGTGAACCAAAAAAACATATTTCCAACCTGGCATGAAGAAATTAACAATTTGAATAAACCAATGAATCAACTTCAAGATAACGAACAATAAAATACATTATCACACACCAATATACGTATATAACACACTTACCATTGAGTTGCTGAATTTATTTTGCAGATAATTAGTTATCAAGACCAACGGAACCTAGAAAAAAAGACATTCCTTATCATGTCAAGTGAACCAATATTAATAATATGGACGATATTTATGATTATCAACTATTATTCCAAAGATAGAGCGAATTTCTTACTCTACAGAACATTTTCTTACATTCAGCCATCAAAGAACAACAGAAACAGAGATAGCGTTTCTTTTTCTAGGCCGACCCTCACTTGAGTTCAATTTATTGCATGTAAGCAAACAAAAGAACAATATGGAAGTTTGATTTTACCTGAAACATAATTCCACTAAAAGCCCACAATTTGAATATGTGACAAGGAACGGCGATGCACAGCTGCAATCAGATAGAATAAAAACCGTGAGAAAATTGTGAAGCTCTGGTTGTCAATGGCAAGCAAATAAGTTATTCATATTTACATGCATACTTTTTATTAGGAGGAATAAATGGAAGATTGACTGAAAACAACATGAACATAAAATGATTCCCAGCTAAAGACAGGCACCATCGAGTGTATTGAGGGGAATTTTGGTGCCAAATAAATATAATGACAACACAGGTAGAAAGGTAGAAACTAGAAAATATAACAGTGAAAATATAACTGCCATGTCAAAATATAACTGTCAAAAAAAGATGAACAACACACCTCATGGAACAAAGCAGAAACCAGGAAGGCGATTAAAACAGCAGCACCCTGTACAATATGATGATAAAAAATGCAATAAAATGTATTAGAACTCCACAAAAAAGAATAACATATCGATATGTTCAACAAGTGAAGAGCCAATCCAAATATCAACCGATGAGAAACAATTATAATGGTAAGAAATGCTTAACAACAAAGAACATAGAAGAAAAAACATATATAACAAGGTTATCAGGCATGAAAATAAGTAAAGTGTTTGGATAGAAGATAAGAATTTAGTTAGATAACGACAGCTGGAGTAGTTAGTTGATTAGTAGTTAGAGGGAATTAGAATACAAAATAAATAGGACACAAGTGGAGAGGGATAGAAATCAGTTTTGTAAACATTTAGTAAATAGAGTAGTAGCCTTATTGTCTATCAATTGAATACATTCTACACATAGCTCCCAAATTGCATCAAACATATAGTGGCATTCAATAGTGTGTGTGTGTGTAAGTAAAACTCACATAACATAAATTCTTTGACAAGTTTGTACAAAATTATATGTTTATTAGGACAGAAGTAAGATGTTAATTTCAATTCGACAACAGTAAATTGAGATGGTAAACACAGACCGACAATATCCAAAAATAAATTTTCCATCCACGCCTAAGAAGTGTTTAGACTGAATAAGTTCGGGGTTTGTTTAGTAACACATGAAGATGATTGATTACCTTGGGTATACCAGTCCTTAAACATGGAAAATATAGGTGGCGAATCATCCATTTGTGAACAGGCTGCAAAGTGAAAGAATCCATTCAGTTGTACCCTAATGATTTAGAACTCCACTCAAAAGTAATAAAAATCATTGATGTGTTATGACATGAAATTTCAGAATAATTTATTTAGGCTTAAACAATTTGATCATCAGAACTAAATATGAGCAACAGAGAAAGACATACCATATTCCACATCCTCCAATACTGTTAACAGGAGCGGCACAAATACATCCAACAAAGACAAAAAAAGTCACAAATTTTTCATGAAATAATGAAAGTGTTGTAAATATACAACAATGTATTAGGGTAAAGAACTTACCTCTTCAACAGTTTTGGCATTCCACCAATCCTTGTAGAATTCACGATCACCAAATCGAAGCAGCTCTGCCAGTATATTCAACCTACATTCAAACAGCAAGGATAAACTGCCTCAGATACTAATCAAATATGAAAATTCTAAGTTCAACTATATACTTCCAATATCCACAACTATGACATACAGATCAGCATTAATTGTGTGTAGACAGATAATTTTTTTCAAAGAATCTTTTTATTAATGAAATAAAAAAGAGTATAAATGAAGAGAAATAAGATATTGTCACAGGACACATGTAAAATTTACAAATTTATCAATAAAAAAAAAGCTCTCCAATTTCTTTGTGTATCTGATTCAGAGCATCACTTAAATTTACTATGAGTGGTGCACCAAAGACAACAACTATTAAACCTTATATTCTACTAAGTGAGGCCGGCTATATGGATCAGACAATTCCGTAATTCCCTGGGTGGTGCACCAAAGAGAGGCTATACAAATGATTTTACATGCTATGGAGCATATACTTCAAACAACATCGGTCTATAAATGCACACAACTTCGATCAGCTAAGATCTTCCCATCAATGATGCACTTTGAGGGTTTATACAAAGATGAGTATGGTTTTGAGGATCGCTTGAAAGATCAATCAATTACATATAGATGACATTATCAACATAAGAAAATTGGCAGGGTACAGAAGTCAAAACATTAAACGCAAGAAACTAGAACTTCAATTTTTTCAATTTACGACAAGTGAAATCATACTAATATTTTATACGAAATACACACATCACACATGTTTAACTAAATAAGAGATGGAATACCAAAGGTGGAAAAAGCAGTAGAACATGCAGAGCCACACATATAAATTTGGAACAGACAGCTTCAGAACTCTTTCGATGGCAGATAGAAGGTTTCCCTTCAAAGGATGCTGGGAATTTTGTACAATAGGATTAATATACTGCAATATGATCAAAACATTGTCAGAATACCTGCAGAATTGGTAAAGTTAAAAGACAACAATGTAAAAAAAGAACAGAAAGTTAACACAATTTATTAACAGGGACTGCTTACTTGTTCTATTATAAATCCCATAACTCCAGTAAATATTATCAGCTTGACAAGTTGACGTAACACCCAACCCTTTCGAATAAAAGGAGTGCGAGGATATCTTGGCTAAAACAATAGTTCATAGCACATGTGATAAATGAGAACAAGATACATGTGGGAAATATTGAGAGAAATTTTGCTCCTAGAAAATAAAAAGAAGTGAAATGCAATTATGTGGGAAAATGCAAAAAGAACAAACGGACTGCAACCTAGGATATCAACACTGAAATAAAAAACGACAAAGGCAATACAATATCCTCAAAAAGCAAAAGAAATGTATGCTACATTTTATAATTTCATACTAGTTAGAATGAAGTAGGCAATCCCCTAAAAGAACTTCATCCCCTAAATATATAAAACCGAGAAGCAACGACCAGGATAAAACACAACCAAATCAAAATGTGATTGCGAAATACAGGTTAGATAAGACTAGCAGAATTTGATCCAGTAACTTGTGGAATGCAAGGGAATGTTGGGAATTCTGAACAAATAGAATGTACAAGGGAACCTAGAAAAATTATCTTGGGAGTTCTGCTATAGAGTTTGTATTTGATGCTGCAAATTGTTTGGTTGTCTACTATAAAGGGATGCCAAGAGAAAAGGAATATCTATTAAGTCTAATATGGATGAGGTCAAATTGCCAACATCTGAAGACAAAAAGGAAAAGCAGGATAAGAATTGGATGCATTTCCTACTAATCAAGTGATCACGCAGAAAACTCGGACCAGTTATGCCTGTTAGAAGAGAATTCAATTTTGTAGCAGCGTAACAATTATCTGTGCATGGCATATTCTGAGACTGTTGAATAAAAAGTTTAATCATATTCTATACTGAAGATATATCAACAAGTCCATATGGCCGTGCTTAAAAGCAATCTAATGAGATAAATGTAACAGCCCGGGCCCACTGACAGACACTCTATTCACGAACTTCTCGCCCCCTGTTGGAAACTAGCGAGTTTTTGCCTTCCATAATTGTAGAACCTGGTACCAAGGGGATAAGTATCACCGTTCATACTCTCCCCACTACCAATTGAGCTAATGGATCCAAATATCACTACGAGTAAATATAGTGAAACTAAATGAGGAAACAGTGACAAGTCAAAAGAAAACTCCATCCTAAAAGTAAAATAAATCACACTACAAAGCTGCTACCTGGTAACATAATGTAGGAGCAACCATAAAGTAAGCCAGGCTTTTGAAGCTCACATAGTATGGATAGTCCATATTCATAGTATTGGGAAGCACTTCTCCCTATAACACAGGAAACAAGATTCAATGGGGGGCAAAACGAACGCTTACATACCACACACATTCACACATCTGAAGAGATTATCATTCAGAATGGAAGTAATTCTTATGATGATGAAATAAATCGATTTTAGCATCTGATGATGTGTTAAGAGAACGTGAAATCCGAAAGCTACAGCTTAGTAAATCAGAATGTTCCTGTTTTAAAATTGACCGCCACATAGATTGTGCGGCATATCCTCATCTTCAAGTATTTATTCTACAAAAATGTTGAAATGATATTCTGCAATAGTTACCAATTTACAAGGGGAACACAAATATTACCTTTTCAATTGAATTGGTAACTGCTCTCAAATCATAGTTTGTATGAGCATAAGAAACCAGTTTTAACCATACAATGCAAGCAAGTAGCATTAGTGTGACGCCTGATATAAAAGCAGAATCGCACCTGCAGAGAAAGACGAGCATCTTTGCTATAGCCTTATCTATTGAAATGACAAAGAATGCACAAGTATGTAATTATTTATCCCTTCAGTAGTCATCTTTACTTTAAAGAACTAACATCTCTACAAACAGGCTACCTGTATCATATTAGGAAAATAAGGAAGGCATGCTCTTGTTCTCAGTTTTTTTCTTTCTTCTCCGTTTTTCCCATTTTGCTAATTGACTTAACCATTTCAAATTTCCAATAATAATTTGCAAGACATATAATTCCAACATTATAAGAATTAAGAACCAAATATTGAACTACGGTTCACCCAAAGGCTTCATATTTCTCCATAGTTAATAATTAAAATTGCTGCTTTTAAACTTCTGAGATATTCAACTGGTATTAGGTGGAGAAACATCCAGAACCAATGGAAAAAGATAGATTTGTATTAGGAACAAGGGAATCAATGTGATCAGAAGGAAAGAATGTTATTATATACACTCTAACTGATTCTAGTGTGCCCAAACCCTCCCAAAACTCACTGACTTCAATCACACCCTTCTATTTCCTCATTCTTCCTATTTATTAAATCACACCCTAACCCTCTAACTAACTAACTATAGGAATTATGTATATCCTTCCTGTGCAAGACGATGTCATAGTGACAGTAGACCTCTAATAGAGAAGGTTTACATTAGAAAAACAACAAGCAGTACAGTAGGGGAATTGGCTGTTATCAGGTAGTTTAGTAACAGTTGTGAGGAGTGTGATCAGGTCTCTGTAACACCTGTGTACCTATACCATTTTTGAATTCTTCATCCTTGACTTTGTTAGTTTATCATATTGATACTGAACTAGGAGCTGAGGGTTCCGGGTTCCCAATTAAATAACAAATCCTATCCTTGTATACTTATTTACATTCATATTCCATTAGCAAATTCAATCAAAATGGACCAATAATTTAATCAGAAGTGTTAAAACAGAAAGAATGGCAACAGATCTAGATTGAAGCTCCAAAAATTGTTCTGAAGAATACACAAAAGAAAAAAACTGACCGGAGGATTACTAAAATAGGATAGAGAATGGAAGCTGTTGTAATGATTATATGAAGTAGAACAACAATCTGCAAAAATTGAAGTAAATATTTCCATGTATTAAATATTTATTACATGGTTTGAAATAGAACACCCACAGCACAATCAACAATATTTCAAAAATATTTTAGCTATACAGAAAACAAGAATCTCATGTGGTCCCCCCAAGCCCTCAAAATCTAATAAAAGCACAGTTGGTCTTATAGCTTACTGGTTCATAGATACGCTTTTGCTGTGCCAACTTTTCCACTATAAAGGCCGCCAAAGGAAATATTGCAAGAGTAAGACTGCAAACCAAGCATAAACCACTTTCTGTCAAATTACGTGTAAAGAAACAATCCTAACACAATCCTCAAAAATTAATAATTAAAAGAATTTGCCACACTCATTACCAACACATGAAGAGGGGCCAATCTCTCAATGACTTTGAACTAAACCAAAAGCCAGTCTTAATCAACCAACCGTACTGCAGAAGCAGAACAAATAAAGCACATATATTAAAAGGGACAAAAAATAAACTGCCAGACTTTATCAAGACCATAATAAAGAAACCTTGATCATATTAAATAGGGAGGAGTGAAACCTTCATTAAATTCTCAATGATAAGTCTGCTATTGACTGCAACAAGCACTACAATACAGAGGTTGAAGAGGCCAGCATGACTCTGCAACTGATTGAATAATTAGTAAAGAAATTCAATTACCTGGTCAGCAGGGCTTCTTTTTCATAACACTGAAAACACAGTAGTAGGTTTGAAATAACAGGTTCTATTAAATTCTATCAGTACTACTACAATTCCATTCCATTAAATTCTAAACATAAAGGGATACTACTAACAACTAATGGCGGATGCTATGGTGGATGCAGACCAGTGCTCAAAAAATCATCTAAAACTCTAACGATGATTGACGATATTTCTCAGATGTATAAGTCAACTGTTCTTTTGGTTTTTACAGCTGAGACAATAGCTCGATCGATATCAGTTTGATAAAAATAAAAGAAAAATAAAAGAAAACGAAGTGTACTTCAAAACTTAATTCGTCAAACCGACTTCAAAACTTATAGAATTTGCCACAAGTAGTACTACTGTACACTATACATATATTTTCTAATGTTTTCACATTCCATCATTTAAATGAAAATAATGCGGTTTGACTTTGCTCTATTCGTTCAACTAATTTGTTCTCATTTCAATTTATAATCTCACGTCAAATTCTGATCTAATTTAAAAACAAAAAATAAAAACTACTAACTACTGCCAAGTAACGTAAATTTGGAAGAAAAAAAAAAGTATTGAAAAAAGCATAAGTTAACGGCGACAACCTGCCGGAAAATGTTGTCGGAGCTGAGAGGACTTTCCTTAATTCTACGATGAGCAGGGACAGAAGGACGGTAAGCAAATTTGATTGCAGAAATATCAGGCAATCGATTATGTTCTGGATTTACGACGTTGTGTTGGTCGCTGCTGATAGAGTCGTCGGAACTAGAATCCTTCACTAACTCTTCACCGGAACTCTCGCCTTCGACAGTGGCAGTCGAATCGAACAAGCCGTTGACGGAAGTTGCGCTCGGCCTGCGGCGCAAGTCGGATGAATGGTTGAGAACCGAGCCGGTTCGGATGACGCCGTTGCCTACAGTTGAAGGCTCGTCGGAAATCGCCATCGGAGAAGAATAGTTAGCGACGTTAATTTTACTTGGTCTAGTCAACAAAACGATCTGTTATATTATTATAATTATAATAATAATGATATGATTTATTATTTATAAATTTATAAATAGAATAATGAAGAAAAACGAGAGAGAATAGAGGAATCTGATGCGATTGGATTCGATTGGAATAGTAAAGGTGGTGGTGGGGACAGAAGAGAAGAGAAGAAGGATTGACCTCTGTGTTTGTGTGGCAAAAAAAGGGAGGGAGATTTAATAATTAGCAGTTAGTATTTTAGTTGGAATGAAATAAAGTTCAAAAGAACTCATTGACACAACGAGTTTATGAAAAAAAAAGAAGGTAGTGATATTATTATCAATTCATTCCATTGATAGTATAAGAAAGAAGATTGATTCTAATAATAATAATAACTTCACATGCGAAGAGATGCAGCAAGCAAGATGAATCCGCAACCACCACTATAGTAGTAGTACATCACAGCCTTTATTTTACTTTACTTGAAAGTTGAAGTTGACACGTAGTAAATCGTCAACCAAGCCATGTTGCTTCTTAAATACTGAGTTCATGGACACGTCTTCTCCTACGCTGACTAAGGTCGCTTCTTCTTTTGTTTTTTTTACGTTTCATTTTTTTTACCAATGATTTCATTCCATTTACGTTTACGACTCCATTTGGCGTATTTAGTCAAACAATCTTTATTTCATTTCTTCTTTTTGACGTATCTTCCTTTCATCTATAACAATTTGTTTGATTTAGGTCAGAAAGTGAGAGGAAAAAAGTCAAAAAGAACTTAAAAAGTAATAGAAAATTAAATGATTAATTGGTTGTTTGAAAGTAGAAAGAAAGAAGAATACTTTAAAGATAAAACATATTACAATGTAATTTAATTTTATATTAACCAAAAATCAAAATTATTAATTTTAATATATGATTATATTTTTGTAATTACTTGAGGTAATAATGATACTATTAATAATTGTGATTGACTTTTTTGTATAAAATAGTTTTATACTGGTGATGTATATCCATTAATAATAATTGAGAAATGATAAAACGAATAAAATTAAAATAAAATAGAAAGATTATTTTGATTTTACATTAATCGATGAGTTTGATGTATTTTCTTTTTAATTTGAGAAAAAAGAGATATTAAGTGGGTACTACTAAATATACTTCTTCCTTTTATTTTATATGTTTTCCAAATAAGAGAAACTTTATCGATATGCATGATTTCTTTCTTTCCATTCATTTGTTCCAAACATAGGGTAAGGATTTTTTACATGAGTAGTTAAGAGTTTTTGGAAAAATAAGTCTATATTTTAACTACAGTAAATTAATAGTAATGTTAATTATCTTGAGTTTGAAACTAAATTTTTTTTTATAACACATTTGACGTCATTTAATTCATCAATCAAGATATTAGAACAGGTTTAAATATTTTAGAAGTCGTATTTTAATTTTAAAAATTATAACTTAATACTCTTGAAAGAAAATCAAATCATTTGGAGGTCCTGATTACTGATACAAGTATTTATAGAATCAAATACTCTTTAAAATAAAAATTAAATCATATGCTATTGGTCTTGTTGCACGTGGTATTGATCGTACCAGCTACATATGATTTCTCTCCACTCCAAAAACCCCTTCCTAGATAACTTTTGTTTAGGGTCTCGACACATTTATAATTTACGATCTATGTTTATAAATTCGAAACCATTAGTGTTATATATATAAAATAAAAATAAAAAAGGTTACTGAAATTCCCTCAAAAACTATTATAATTGTTATTGTTAATTTTCTTTTCTTAGAAGTTTTTAATCTTTTGGGGTTTAGCCCCTTTTGACCACCCAAAAAAAACCAAATATTTTGCAAATATGAATTTCAACCGTTATTTCTACAACTATTCATGCTAAAAATGAAAACATATTCTTCATTGCCATAAATTCTTCATTGTTTATCTCGCTGTTTTTCTAACTATTTCAAATCTGTTTTTCCTTTTATTTGTTTGAGTTATAAAAAAATATCTTTGCATGTACAAATAACATGATATTAGATATTAAAATTTGTTGATTTTATTTGTGTTTTATCTTAGGTATATTTGAGTAAAAAATGGTGAGGTATATTAAAAAAGGCAAACGAATCCTGGCACTTCCTTAACTTGGTTTCAAATAAATTCAACTTCAATAAAACTCATATTTTCATCAAAATCTAGAACTCAAATCTTTAAAGAAATCAAACATTCATCTCCAACAAAAGCATTAAGTACCCAAATAAAAAGACTTAGATCTTCATGGCAAAAAGCAAATCTAAATCCTAATTTTTATATAGATAAAGACCCAAATCTATTTGTTTACTTTTGAAACCATTAATGATGCCTATTATCATGAACCAACTATACCAAACAGAAAAATAGAGGTTGAAGATGGATAAAATATTATTCCTTAAAAAGTTTCTTTTACCTAGCTCATATTCATCATTTTGATTTGGTCTATCTTTATTCAAATTTGAATGTCTAGGTCAAAGAAAATAGGGGTTGACGTAGATAGCAAAGATGTGAGTTTTTATTTGGAGATTTCATAATATTGTTTTTGTAGAAGATACCGAACTGAGTTATTTTGAAGAGATGGGTTTTTGATTTGATAGATATATGAATTTCTTTGAAGATGAATTTTTTTTCTGAATTTTTAATGGAAGCGTAACGATAGCCTTGTTAGATATAAGCAATTAGAACAGATATTTCTTTGTCACATCAGTGATTATTAAAGGGATTTCCTGATAAACACTTTCATCCTGATATACATGCAAACAGAAATAGAGGATTACAAAGATGGCGTGAGAGTTGGTGCATGCTGAGAAAATAAACGTAAAGAAACTTTAGAGAAGAGAAGACAAATTGCGTTCATGAATTTACTCAAGACAAATTATAATCGTCAGATCTAAACAACATTAAGGGATAAAAATGAGTGTAACCCTTTAGCGTAATTTGATTCCCTCCTCGTTAATCCTCTTACCCGTTCACTTTTAAAACATTTCCTAAATTCTTTTCTATCAAAAAAAAATTATCCACGATATAATGATTTTATTCTTATATTCCAAAAATAGTGTAATTTATTTAAGTCAAAATTATAACAGTGTAATTGATCAACCGTGTAATCCTCACAATGTATATAAATTAATTTCTTCCAAAAAGAGTTTAATTTTCAAGTTTTCCAGTCAACAAATCATAATCTATCATGTAAATGACTTTATAAATATGTCAAAAATTATACATTAATAACGATCTAATAGTTGTGATTGATCGAGTGTGAAAAAAATCTACATTACTAACAATCTAATAGTTGTGATTAAATTCTTCCAAAAAAAAGTTTAATTTCCACGAAGACACTAAACTTCAAAAGAGAAAGCGAGAGAAAAAAAAGGTTGTAGATAAAAGCATATAAATCTCAACTTGAGTCTAATGCTAGATGGCCACACCACATTTCATCCCGCATCACTTCTAAATAAGTTATAAACCCACATCAATGTACTTTAACGTTCAAGTAAAATTAAAATGCAGTACACACTACAAAAACTGCCTTCTAGAAAAGTGCAACGAGTGTCAAACACCATTTTGGCCAATAATGGGAGTCCACAATGCAAGTACTTCCCTTGGATATTCAGACCACTCACAATGCAACTTAAATTACCAAGACTATCAAACAATGTATCAAAGGCGGAAATACAACCAAAAAGACGGGAAATAAACATTACATAACACTTACCAAAAGTACTCATCTTTGTCTAATAGGACGGAGGACAAAATCTCATCAGAGGAGCTCAGCAACATTTGATGGCAACTCCTCAACTAACACATTGTAAAACTTCTGGATATCAGACAGCATCTTTTCATCTTCCTTTGTGATAAAGTTAATAGCAACACCTTTTCTACCAAACCTTCCACTACGACCAATACGATGGAGATAGTTCTCAGGCTGTGTAGGGAGATCAAAATTAATAACCAGAGACACTTGTTGGACATCAATACCACGTGCCAAGAGATCGGTAGTTATCAAAACACGGGAAGACCCAGAACGGAATTCACGCATAATAATGTCCCTGGTATTCTGATCCATGTCTCCGTGAGTTGCTGAGACTGTATGGTCTCGGCTTCGCATCTTGTCAGTCAACCAATCAACTTTCCTTCTGGTGTTCACAAAAATGACACTCTGAGTGATGGCTAGTGTCTCATAAAGATCACAGAGTGTGTCCAGCTTCCATTCCTCCCTCTCAACGTTAACATAGAACTGCTTAATACCCTCCAAGGTGAGCTCGTCACGCTTCACAAGGATCCTCACAGGTTTGTTCATAAACTTCCTAGTGATCTCGAGTGCCTCGGGAGGCATTGTAGCAGAGAAAACTCCAACTTGAATCTTACCAGGCAGCTGTTGAAATATATCGTAGATCTGATAACAATAAAGCCAAGGTGGTTAAGGCAGTTGTAGAATATGACTACAAACTCAATAAGGCCAGGAAAAAAGTTTAAATTCTTAAGTTGATTGAAAGACAATTTACTTGCATATTTTATAAGACATTATTACTATATAAGAAATTCCAGAATAAAGGGTTTGGTTGGGAGTTGGGAGGGGAGAAGTTAGCAGGGTAAGATAGGAGGGAAGAGAATGGGAATGGAAGATGCCTCTCCACCCTACCTTGCATGGGGATTTATTTTTTCTCAATAAATTGGAGAAACTCAAATGAATTGGGGGAGGACAATGAAAAATCCGCTAAATCCTATTCCTATCTTATTATAATACTTTCTACATGAAAAGTCCCCTCTTAAAAAACACTCCCAAAAAAGGTGATTTCCCCCTCATCTCTCTTCTACTGATTCCCAAAAAAAAGCCAAGAGAAACAAACAACTAAACATAACAGAAAATATAAATACTTCAAACAGGAAGCAGACATAAGAAAATGAAACAGATTAAGTCAAACAAATGATAAGTTAAAGTGAGGGGAAAAAAAACAGATATGATCTGAACGAATTTAAAAGTCAATATCCAAAACTAAATAGAAAAATGCAGGTAGTACACCTAAAAAATAACATAGAATGTAATTACTAAAATGTGAAAAAGGACTACAACTGTTACGAAATAAATAGTACCTGATCTTTGAAACCTCGGGAAAGCATTTCATCAGCCTCATCCAACACAAACATCTTGATATAATCAGGCTGAAGAGACTGTCTGCGCAGCATATCAAACACACGACCAGGAGTACCAACCACAACATGAACACCACCAGATAGAATGCGCTGATCTTCACGAACACTTGTACCTCCCACACAAGCATGCACCTTCACACCTAGATAATCTCCAAGTGCCCGCATAACCTTCTCAATCTGCTGAGCGAGCTCACGAGTTGGGGCTAAAACCAAGGCTTGGCACTGAGTGACATTGTAGTCAAGTTGCTGCAGAATACCAGAGCAGAAAGTTGCTGTCTTCCCAGTTCCAGACTGAGCCTGTTGAATAACATCAAGTCCCTTGATGAAGGGAACTATTCCCCTTTGCTGAATGGCTGATGGCTTTTCAAAACCTAAAACACAAGTCATACTAGTTTAAGAATTCAAACCCACCATAAATAGAAAATAAAAAAACACTAGCAAAGACAACAGAAACGCCAAGTTATAAAGATTAGCATCACAGCAGGACATGGCAAACACTATTCTAGTGCCATGCCATCACCACCATTCATTTTGAATTATTAAGAGTTTCAAGGTAGAACAATAAACTCCAAAGTCCTGGGACAGGATTAACTATCGTGTTTCAAATCAGGGCAAAAAGCATAAAGAGTAGCTAAAAAAGAAAATAAATTTACCATAAGCATAAATGCCCCTGAGAAGATTCTCTTGCAAGCCCATAGCATCAAAACTATCATAAACCTCATCAGAAGTTCCGAAGAAGTCCTCTCCATCAGCAGCAATTCTAAGATAAAAAATACATCAAAATAAAACAGGTAACATCTAATCATCCCATTACAAGCAAATATCCAAAGAAAAGAAAAAATCATTGACAACAATCTCAGCAATAGTAGCAGCATTCGTAAAAAAATATTTAAAATACAACCACAATGCTTACAATAGAACTAACTAGGACTACTGGAAAGAAAAATGAAGATTCTTACAAGTCATTCATTTTGTCGTCATATTTTTTGGCATCAAACTGTGACCCCTCGGGTGCTTCTCCTGCCATAACTGCAAGATGAAAAGTAATGGTTACAGTTTACCAACAGAATCAACACGAGTAAACCTAACCTAACATTTAAAACAAAACAAAACATAAAGCAATAGCATCTATGAACAGAATAAATAAAATAGCAAGATGAGATTTCTAACAGTAAAAGCATCGAAGCAAACAATAAAGTAATTTATTTAGCGAATAAAACGGAGTGTTAAAGTAATGAATAGCACGAAGAAAAGAGGGACGGACCTTGGATGATGAAGAGTAAGGTGGAAGAGAGCGAATAGCGGCGGTGATAATGAACAGAGTTAGGGTTTCCCAAAAACTCCCCGGATCTACGCCGCGGAGTTGAGGGAAGAAAGCAAAGAGTGTTTTACTGCGAGAAGAGTATATCAAGTGATAAAACAAAAGCAGGGTAAGGGTTCCTAGATGATACAATTTTTTGTGATTCCTAATTTACCCCTTTACACTCAGTCAACGCTAAATGGTCAAAATTCCCGGATCACCTGATTTTTTCTGCCTTTTCCCTTCCCATGCTCCAGACCAAAAGCATCTTTACACGTGTCACCCTTCCTACTCTACGATGAGATGAGACCAATCACATGAGATTTTCTATTTTCGTTTTAAAATTGTTAATATTTTTTTCCATTTTAATTTTTTTTACTAATATAAATGAAATAAAAATTCTGATTTGGCTTCTTGCTTTTCAATAGGTTTAATGATCATACATTATTTATTGTAAAATAGTTTTACTAACCTTTAACGAAAAGATGGTCAATTTTTCATGTCACATAATTAATTAATTGCAAAATAATTATATAAAGTATAATTATGGTATAAAAGTAAACTTTTATTAGATGTTAATATAAAATTGTTAGTATGAACGGTGCATATTTTTTAATTCCACATATTTTTATGTAAAAAGATATGTGACATTTTGTTTTCAATTTTATTCTTTCATTCACACTTTTATTTTTTTTAGGTAATTTTTATTTATAATTTTATGCCTTTTTGCAATTGTTGGTCAAAAAGAAATTCATATTAGTTCCCTTTGAGGCAATTAGATTCTCCCTTTTATTTTATTTAAAAAATAATAATCATTTCTTTTTTTTTTTTAATTTTTGACTATGATCGTGTACTTTGTTGTATTAGCATAAGAGTGTTTTTAGTTGGAAGGGTTTGAAGGAACGAGGGCCAGAGAAAATTAGTAAGTTTTTGTGTTTTAATTAAATTTTAGGAGGTGATTGGACTTAAACAATGCTTTTATTCTTCCTCTAGAAGAATTTGGAGGGGAAGGGATGAAATTTATATAACTACAAAAATCATTTAAAATCTTTATCATCTCCTTGAATCAAACACAAATCATTAAATCATGTTAATACAATCTCAGTTCAATCCACTTTGTTCTAATTTTCTGGTTATTTTTCAGATTTAATTGATCATCGATTCTTAAAGTTGACTTAGATTGGACTGAACCCCTGTTTCCAATTGAACGGTCAATCCGATTTTTAAAACATTGTTTATGAGGAGATAATGCGTCTAAAGTAGAAAAGATTTTAGGATTTATTAAACACTTATAAAATAATTTACATTTACATCCCTCTAATGGTAATGAAACATTGAATCTAATTCGAAGTTCAAAAGCAAAGATGTAATACATCTTTATTATCTAGTATTTCATCTTTTCTTCATGAGAATGTTTCACTTAAAAAGTCTCATATTGAGATAAAATGAACATTCAATTTTTTTTAAAAAAAAACACAAAATATTCCAAAAAATAAGCAAAACCTTATTTTTCAAATTACTAAATATGTTTATTATTTTTTCAAATGAACCCCTAATCAATATCACTTAGTGTTTTGAAATATATTTTTGACTCAAGTGTCTTAGAACATAAGAAGTAAAAGTTAACTATATAGACATCCTATATAGACATCCAAAATAGTATTTTAAGTACATCAATACATAAAATAAATCCATTAAATATATTATATATATTTTTTAATATGTGTGTTAAAACTATAAATGAGCTTATAAAAAGGGATAAAGAAAGTATAAGGTAATTTATTTTCTCTCCCATGTTTCCTCAAAAACCACCAACTTTTATTTGAATTAACCAATTCAATGGTGTATTTGAGAGCATAGGAAAGAAAGAAAAAATCGTCAAAATAAAAAATTACTCATTTTGCACTAAGACTTGATTTAGAAGAAAAATTATAAATAAAATTTAGGTCATGCAGTTGACCCAAGTGGTAAAGGACTTGGGCACTATTTTTGTAAGTAAGTTATCAGAAATTCAATCTATGGCTATTTCTTACGGAGAAAACTCCACTGAAAGTAGAGAATTCACTATATGTGTTCAATAAATTTCAATCAAAGATTAATCACATCTATCAATTAATGAATCCTATGTACTTATAATATGGTAATAAAAAAACTTCTCCATAGATATTTTATATTTGTGAATGTACTTTTATGAAAAATCAACAAAATAACAACTATCAAGGTTTCTCAATTTTTATGGTAAAAAATATAAAGGTAAGACAACAAATGAAGTTTAATTATAAACGAAGATAATACAAAAGTTAGGATACGGGTATTTTTACAACTACCATCTAAGTTTCATAATTAATACTACTACTTTATACATCTAATGATTGTCCAAACCACTTATAAAAGTGGTTAGCCCCAAACTTAGGCTTTAAAGACTTGTGTGGTGAACACGGTAGGATAAAGATTAATAAGATAAGAAAATTAGATAAAAGTAGAAAAAGATTTGCATGATACATTTTTATCTATTGTCCCATTATATTTGAGATAAATTAAATAATAATATGATATAAAATAATATAAATTATTTAAAACAACAAAATTACACCTATAATTTCATGATTTTTGGATACGGTGGTTTTTAAAACGCATACCTTAACTGCGGCCTTTACTTAAGGATTTGTTTGGTTCAACAAAGAGGAGGAGAGGAGATGAGAGAGGAGAGAGGGGAAGTGGAGATGAGAAATTTTTATGGTTTTGTTTTTGATTCAAGGGGATGAAAGAGATTTTTAATGGATTTTATGTTGTGTTAGTTCCTTTCTCTTTCCCTCCAAATCTCTCCAAAATGGAGGAGCAAAATGAGCTTTTGACTCTCTCCCTTCTCCTCTCCCTTTCTAAAATTTAAACCAAACACAAAAATTTAAAAATATTACCTCCCCTCCCCTCTATCTACCTCCAACCAAACACACCATAAATCGAAAACTATCTACTCGCAACCAACAAAATTATTGCAAATCCATGTGATGTGTTTATACATTGAGTTGGAAACTCTTTTTGAATTTTGGCTCTTGACTCCGAGCTTCAGAATTTTCAGACTATTTGCTGACTTTGCTAAACACATTGGCAACGAAATGTGCACATGTGGCTGCCAAATTGGGAGATAACATCCACAAGACACCCGTAACCACCAACGGCAATAACCTGAAATGAATAAATGGACGCTATTAACCAAATAAATAAAAGGATTAAATGTTTTTTATCCCTGTAAAATTACTAACTTTTGTTTTCAGTCCCCACATTCCCTAAATTTCATCGGAGACTCATTGCATCCCTCTCACGACCATCATTTATTTATATAGTTTATAAAGTCCTGGTTTGGTTCAGTGTTTCTGTTGGACCACATTTTCGCGATTGATTTGGGAAATTTGAGATTTTTTTCTATTAAATTTTATATAGAAACTAAAAATGAAAGTTAATTTTATAAAATTAAAAATATATTTAACCCTAAACAAACAATAGGAACCATACAGCAAGCTTGAGCGGAATAGTTGGTAACCTAAACAAAGGTTCTAATCCCATTTTAATAGGAAATACTAGTAATTTCGAATCAGAACATACCCCAGCTGGATGTAAGGAGATAGAAAAAGCTGATGGAGGAGCACACGGTATTTGTGAAAGGATTGCACCGTTCATGTCAAAGCGATTTAGTATAGGATCTGCACCAACTGTCAGAATCTGAAATGCAAAAATTAACAATGACAATAAGATAGCTGCAATAATAGTGAGCAATACAGATATTATAAGAACATCTAATGAGTCGATATTCAGAAGAGGCCAACAATTCTCACATGACAGACATCGATTTGATAATTGAAATTTTGAAAATATTATGGTCGACAGAGGAGGAACAGTTTATTAGAGAAACAGTTTAGTTATACTATATTTCAGTTAGTTAGTTATTGTAACTAGTCTAGTTAAAGACTTAAAGTAACTAACTAACTGAAGTATAGTATAGTGTAACTGAATTGTTTCTCTTGGAAATTTTGACACCATTATCATACCAGTCCATCACACATATGTATATTACATTAATATTACAAACAATATTGACCTTAATGGAAATTCACTCCTCTCCCTCCCCACAAAACAAAAACAAAAAGAGCATGCTACAAATTACAATTAGTTTGATTTTTTTCCCACATATGCAGAAAATAAAGAGATAACTATATGCATAAAAAATTGACTTTGTTGCTTATGATATTGATAACGTTTTGATGCTTATGATATTGGTAACTTTTCTGTCTTTCTCCCGAGTCCTGAAGTTACCATGATCAGAGACTATGACAGTGTTCAAAACAACTGAAATGAGATAGAGATAGCCCACTAA
The DNA here is from genome assembly GCA_037974755.1 of Cicer yamashitae. Taxonomy (NCBI): domain Eukaryota; kingdom Viridiplantae; phylum Streptophyta; class Magnoliopsida; order Fabales; family Fabaceae; genus Cicer; species Cicer yamashitae. The sequence continues at coordinate 3,036,420 of JBBPBQ010000002.1, forward strand.
CCTGATTATTGTCAAATAACATGTCCTGTACAGAAGCTCGAGTGGAAAAATTTAAAATACACTCTGAAGCAGGAAGGTTCCAAAGTGATATATTATGTCCACTACTGCAAGCCTGTGAAATGGTGACAATGGTCCCTTAACTAGTCACATAGCTAGAAAGAATAACAAAATAAACACCAAATTTTCCCGAGCATCTATGCATTTCACTAGTTTGGATAAAGTTAAAGGACGAATTAAGATCGTGAACATTATACTGATCAGAAACATGTGATTATTATTGATGAAATAGAAAAAACATTAGCAAAAATAGCTTGAACACAATTATTATTCTAGATTCCAAAAGGAAAATAAATTAAAAGCACGATTATTATTTGATATTTGTTCTCTTCTCAACTTCATATGAATTGCATCCATAGGTACAGCCAGTAGTGGTTAACACATTGTTTGAACATTCATGTTCCTTTTACTAGAGTGGCACATGTAAACCAAAAATATTAGGGAAGAGGCAAGGATATTAAAAAAATAATAGATATTCCCTTACCAACCAGCTCTCACTTGCATCTAAAGCAACAGAGCCGACCCATGAAACTGGTCCTTTTAACTTCAAATTTTTTGCTGGATCAATAACTTGGATACACTTTCCACTTTTGCAATCTAGAAAATATGGTAAATAAGTCACAATAACATATAAGTAACTAATAAAGATTAACCAGTGTATTTAAGAAAATCAATTTATTTACATATAATAAAATATGTTTAATGTAGCTTGTTCTGCTTTAATAAGTGCAACAAAAAAAAGAACAATACCCCAAATTCGAGCTGTCCCGTCCTCTGAACCTGTTATGATCTGAACATCATTCAAAAGGAACCGAGTTAAAATCTAAGACAACAAATTGTGTGGAAAGACAAGAAGGTTATCATGAAAAAGAAAAATAGCAACAGAGATGATTTAGCAGTCGGGGTTTTAAAATATCATACCACAGATCTCTGGCACCAGAAGAATAGTGGAATTTAAAATTCTATTACTAGGGTAAAGTTTTAACCTTTTTTGTAGAAAAACTATTTCTGTAATCTGTACAATAGATCTTTGGTTGCTTTAAGTTCAAGAGTATATATCTACACTTTTTTTTGTTTCCTCTTCAATAACCTTTTATACAGTACCCTTTTTTCATTTTCCAGTTTAGATCTCCTATATGTTCAAAAAAGTAGTTGCATATAAGTCTAATCTATACTATATATCTACATTTCTATATTACCTAATACTTATATAGAAAGGGAATACATGGTTTTGTTGCGGGTTTATTCTTCCTATTTACAATTTTATCCTTCTTTATTTATTTAAATAACTGATTTTTTTAAAATATATATACCTATATATTAAATGATACTAAGTTTATGTATAACATCTTTTTTTCTTCCAATTTTACTCTTCGTTTCAGCTATTTTATTAACAATTTTAGTATTCCTTATCAAATAACTAGTTTTTTTTTAATAATTGTATATTATTTTATAAATTCCATTAATTTTACCCAGAAAAGCAAACAGACGGACACATTAGTGCCTGTATGCACGCTAGTGCTAATAATGAGAACATCACGAGTAGGGGATTATTATTTTGAAAAAATTATTATAAATTAACTAATTGAACTCCCCAATATCTCTCCACTCCTTTTTTTTTTTTAATATTGTTTTATCTACTTGGATCACTTGTTTTCCTCTTGTATCCATTATTTTTTTATCACAATCGCACACAAAATTACTGAGCTACATTCTATTGCTTATACGTCTACAAGCAAAACGAGTATGGAAAATTTTAAACAATACATAAACATCAAAAGTTTCTGAAGTAGTTTATAAACAAAAAATTGTTCAGTAGTAATACTATCATTATTTTAGTTCGTATTTTTAGCTCAATGAGTTATTATATATTTATTTTGAATAGCAGTAAAAGCTAGTTCTCATTACTTAATAAATTTTAGAGCAGCGTTTGAAGAGGACCTAAACTCCTTTCTTCACCTCTAGTTACAATTTTCAATAAATAACCACCGTGAAGTCAAAAGAACAGAAATATAAGGTTAAGAATCAAAACCTGATTGGACGAGTTGCGAGCAACAATACAATGCAAGTAATCAGAGTGACCCTTGAATACCATTTTTAATTTACCAGATTCCTAGAAACATTTAATATTTGTTAGACCAACATCAACACATGCAAGTTGCAACTATAAATCAAGTTATCCCAAGAAACTTCCTACACTCAAATTAAATTCACCTTCACCAAATACATACCACATCCCAACAATATGCACAAGAATCACCAGAAGCTGCGAAAACAGACCCTGCCTACAGTTAAGTAAAAAATAAAAACACAAACTCAACCACAAAATAACCCAAAAAAAAAAAACATTGTGACAAAGCCAAAAACGTTACAGACCTGAGTATTAACAGCAATAGCATTATTCTCAGGGATAGGAGAAAGTGCACCCCAAGGACCTCTGCAAGACAAGTATTTGGGTAAATCGATTCGAGGATAATCAGTAAACTAAAAATAGAGGAACAAAGGAACTGCTGATACTATATAATAAGTTAGAAACGTAATGCACATTTCCAGATAGTGTGAATAATCCCTTTCTCTGATGGGTCTCAAGTCAGGCAAATACCAAAAATTGTTTACATCAACAGTTGTAAAATATAAGATACATGATATTTCAAACAGCCAAGTTTATATGCAAATCACTTTAAATTAATTTGTTAGGTGCAATAAATAATTGTTAGAATATTAGAAAATATCTAATATCTTTTATATTATATTAGAGTATCTTGAGTTTATAATCATAGAGATATCTTAGAATATTTCTCATTATTATTATGATTTGTTCCTGATTTATGATTAAGTCTATGTTTCTCTATAAATAGAGATTAGTATTAAGTCTTTTGTAATCAAGTTATGATAAAGCTATTATCAATAATATTCAAACCCTTATTATTTTCTCTCCTCTTTTTCCCTAAATTCCCACAACTTCAACAATAATAATGTCGAATGAGGAACCCATATGTACAAGAGTATACACAGATGAGATGATATACAAGAAAAGTGAACAAATAACTGAAATTCCAAAAGGAAACATTATCCCCTACTTTTGTAGTAATTATAGAAAATAAAAGGCCAATAAAGCTGAAGTATGCATTAACTCTCTAAAGACTCACTTGTGTTGAGGATTTGCCACATCAAGGATAGGCTTGATATCATTTCCTGAAATATTAAGGGACAGCGTATCTAAGACCTTGAACAAATCACCGATCCAAAAGTTAAAATAAGAAAATTTATCTTGACATAGAAGAAGTGAAGGTGAACAACACAACTCTATAATCAAATAAAATACATAATCAACCAGGGAGGGTATGGGAGAGGATAAAGAACATCATGATAGGCCATAGAAAATCAGAGCTAAGATATAAAAATTTGCAACTCCTTAAACCTTTGCAATTTGATATTGAACGTTTGAAAATGCAATTACCAGATTTAGTCATACTATGAAAATGCACAAATCCAAGGGTCAGTCTCAATATAAAAAAGAAACGCTTGCAAGTTAAAATATCATACTGATTTTCACTACATGTGTGAAGATTTGTAGGTTTGACTTCATAAACATATACTCTTATGTAATAATCAGGGAGAGAAAAAAGAAAAATAAAAGCAAGTTGCTTCAGAGATATAAAAGGGATTAAGATGGATGAGCTAATTAGAAACTCTATCGCAACTGTAACATAATATGACCTTCTGAAGAAATATAATGCTTTGAGCTTGTAAGTTCCTTCCATCTCCATCCTCGAATCCGACCATCATCACCGCAACTGTGAGGTAAAGCTACTGTCAGGAGTTATGCCAAATGGTAAATTAAACACCTCATTTAAAGAATTCCTTCAAAACCATAATACTAAACTCGTAACATTGGAGAGCAAGATGAACAAAAAAAGAACTTCAAAAATGCTAAATTCAAATTTCGAATGGTAATGCAAAATATAACAACTGAAATTCAGACCCATAAAGTCGCGGTATAGTGGATGAAGATTATTAGTACACGACTTTCCAATTTTAAAAGGATTTATTATCATCATAGTTGGGTTTTTTTTTAAATCATTGTGATGGCTTTTTAGTCTCGACCCTCTAGTTTCAAGGGAAAAGTGGTCCTAATATTCTAGTAATGCAGAGTTCGACCAATCAATTATTGTCATAGTGATGTTTTTGCACTTGTAAAATCATATTTGTTTGATAAAAAAGTATCTTAAGAGGAAAATAAGAAATGATAGAAGCAATTGGCAAAACAAATCATCATGCTTCAATATTTTAATACTTCTCTATTATATGTAAAAACTATATGAATGGGGATAGGTATCCTAGGGTAGAACTAGTTCTACATATAATAACATAAAAGGAGAAAAAACAGAGGGAAGAGTATTGTGTACTAGTTTGAACCTCAACAACAGGGCATTTTCATCGTCATCGCCGTAGAATTTGACATCATATGCAGCCCCATTATGCGCTTGAAAGAAGCAATCTGGCTCAGCCACAAAACTAATCCAATCACATTGCAAATGAAAACACAGTTAAACCCTAATAATACTAAGAAACTAATAAATAATTATAAGATCATGAACAAAATATAAATGCAAACTCACTTATCCGTATCGGTAAAACCAAATGGCTGCAAAAAAATACAACAAGAATGAAATATGAATTTCTAGTTTCATCTTAAAAATTAAAAAACAAATTAAAAAAAAAAAAAAAAAAACAAGTTGGCTAAGAATATAAACATTTTTAAGCTTAGAAGCGGAAATTGAAGCGGGGATGGAGTAAGAGGCGATAGAACCGTCACTTGAAGCAACGATGAGAGAGTTGAGGTTAGGGGTTTGAGAAGATTGAGATGGAGCCCAAGCTGTTCTGAAAACAGTTTGAGTTTGAATCTCTATTTCCTTCAATACGGTTTCTTTGTATGCATTTTCGTCCCAGTTAGTGGCGTCACCCAACATTGCACTATGCAATTCACTTCACTCGCTTTTTCTTTCTTCAACCTCTTCGCCTTTTTGTTATGTTAAATACAAGCTGTGCCTTTAACGACGACGTTTCATAGAGCATGACTATCGAGACGGACTAATTTCTATGTACAAAGATCCAAATCTTTTAGATTTCATCTCGTTTAACCATTACACCAATGAGTTATTTGCTAAAATTTTATTGAATATTTATAAAAATATTGAAACTTTTAAAGAAATAAATTTGAAAATAAAATCAATAAAAAATTAAAGAAATTGAAGATCTCAATAAAAATAAAAATCTCATCCCTAAAAATAACACACTCATATTCATCGATATCTGCTTAAATTGATCAAAATTAGACGGGTAAATTATAAATTTGATATTGAATGAGTTGACAAAATTGAGTCTGAACTCACTCATACGCAAGTGATACTCATTCCTAGTTTCTGTTGCCATTTATGTGTCCCAAAATTATATTGTTTGTCTTAATTTTCGATTATAAATTAGTTTTTTTCTTTCTAATTTTTAATCCTCAAGTTTACTAATAGTAAAAAATATATTCATTGCAATCTAGATGTCATTTTAGCCCGTATTCAACTAATGAAATAATTATGATTTGCATTTGAATGAGACCATCTATTGATCCATAATTTTAAAGTTAAGACATAATGACAAATTACATTTAAAAAAAAAATCAAAATAAGACTAAGTTTGTATATTTTTTATGAAAAATTTATTGAAGGTCCATAGTTGTGGTTTAAAAATATAAAGGTTCTTTTTAATTAAAAAAATATAAATGATATGTTTTGATATTTAAAATTTAGTTGAACGACTCTGAGTGGAATTTTGTCTTACAAATAATGACAATGTTGGCCAAATATTAGTTTTGTCTTACAAGTTACAAATCTTAAGAGAAAACGTCTAGAAACAATAGTGTTCTCTTTAATCTTTATATTTTTATTTATATTGTCTGTTGTTGGGTTAGATTCTCAAGATCCACTATAAGACCTTAGAGGCACACCCCACCTATAAGTTCCCTTACAAACAAGTGAGCAATTACAACAACGACATAAGTACACTATCACAAGGAAGACACATTGTTAATCTTCCACTTATTTCATAAACTAGTATTTTGCAAAGCCTTATGCACATCACTATGAATTTATAACTCTGCAGCTCTTCCTAATCTCTCCATCAGACCCCACTTTTGGATTTATATTCCCCATCCTGATCATAGACTTGACAAAGTCTCCAAAGAAAAGTGAACCATTGTTGATATAGCTTTGAACTAAAGGCTTAGTAGTGGAATTGGCTTCATCAGAAGAAAACAGAATCTGGTCAGAACTAAGAAGTCCCTTTCCATTGAGCAAGTTCTTAAAGTAGTGATTGTCAAATAAATCAGTTGAGTTCCTATCAAGAACAGCAGTTGCATTTCCATCTCCATTTTGGGGACACAAGTTTTGTAGGTCAGTGAGCATGGTAGTGTCTAGTGTACTGTCTGGTGAACCTGTTCCAGAAAAATTGAACAATCTATTGCTGAATAGTGCACACCTTGCTCTCCCAATTGTATGGGCACCTACATAAGTATATAATTAAAAACACAACATCGAATTAGTTTATTTATAAAAAAATAGTTAGGGGAATTATTATTATTAATTAAAGTGACATTAATTATCATTTTACAATTATCTCTATGAAGAAATTTAAACTGTCCCATAACCTTTAGACTGATCCAAAAATAAAGCTACAAAAGTCATCGCTTTAGATTTACAAACAAAAACTTATTTGTTATTAGTTTTTTTATAAATAAAATATTAAAACTTACTTTAAAACTCCCTTGTTATTGAAAGTTATTGGGTGGACCCTGTATAGATTATAAGAACAAATTCTTACTTCTTACAATTGATAGATGTATTAAATTAGTTAACTTACATGGGGGAACAATTAACTAAAGCACTTAAAAGAATGTTAGCTAGTTTGGTAAAGATGTTGACTCTTAGAATTTGAGTTTGGATTTCACACAATCTCAAAAACTAGTGACATCTAAAGCTCAAAGATTGTAGGATCAGACATTTGAAAACGCAGCAATAGATCTAACACAAACATTGATATAATATTAAAATTTTGATTTACATTTGAGCCTAACTCGAAATCAAAAGATAGTTCATCGGGTGAGGATTGTCTACTACTTTATAATCATTATTTTAGGCCTAAATATTATTATGGATGTCCAACAATGAAGTTCACTATTTACCTGATAAAGAAACAACATCTGTGAGATTTAGTCCTGCATTAGTAAACTTTGAAACAATAGTATCTAGTGGATCAAATGGAGAAGGAATCACCAAATTTGCAAGAGATCCATTTGAGATCTTTCCATCTCTTCTTCCCAACAGAACTTTCCATGATGGACCACCACTCTGTCAAACAATTAAGGGTCATATAATTATGATGTCATACACAAAGTACCTGAATTAATTACATGTCAGACTTTACTTACTTAAAACTCTGAATTATTTAGAGGCCGGAAGGTTAAGACAGGAAATATGTATATGTGTTTTATTGATCTCATTCTATGCATGTTACTTGATTGTAAAGTAAATAAGTAAAATGAATACATTAAGAAAGTAACGTATAGAGAATTGTGAGTATATAATTACAAGAGAAACAGAATCTCTGGCAGCTATGGTTAGTATATCAGCACATGAGACAGTCCCATTACACGCATTCTCCACCGAGCTTTTGATTGTATCAATAACATCAAATCCTCTAAGAGAGTTCACGTTAGGAAGAGCAGATTTTTCACTATCTTCACCACCATCTAATAGTACCGATCCATCACAACCCTGATCATCAAATAACAATTAATTTTAAAGTGAATGCATGATGAGTTCCATGTAAAAAATGATTGTTTTCAAGTGAAAATTCTCAAAGCCATATCAATATCATAAACTCAATTGCTACATAAACAGCTCATATGTTACATCATCTAAATTCGTCCCTAAATAGATAAATGAGAAAAGAAATATAGAAATTTAAATTTTAGAGGGCCAAAATCACATCAAAATTGTGAATAACACAAATTATATTTAAGCCAAATTATTTTAAAAGCAATCAACACTGTAGAATATATGCATGAATGCATATAATAAGTAAAAAATAATGCATGTATATAATTAAACTTACGTTCACAAAGCAATCATGAAAATGAAGACGAAGCAAAGAAGCACCCATTCGCATCTCATTGATAAGAGCTTTTACAACCTCTTTCCTTACTATTTTGAAAAGATTAGGACATGATGAGTTATAAAAGTCTGTTGTAAGTTGGGATCTTACTGTCAAATTCAACAGGAACATGTTGATTAGCAAAAAGTAACAACAATTCCATCTAAATGATGACATCTTCATCGTTAATTACTTAATTTAATTAACTAGCCTAAGATAGAAGCAAGGATAAATGCAGATTAATTATACAAGAGAGTAGGCCACGATGAATATGGAAACCTCAAGGCTTAATTTATATACATAACACTCTGATCCTAATTAGAGTGTATCACATTTATATATTCTTATAAAATCACCACTTGACTTTATTTGCTTTGTCTTAGTGCTGATCGTGTTTGACTGAATTCAACAGCTTATTATATAAATAATTTTAAATGATAATTTTGTATTTTTTAAAAGAATTAATTTTATAATGGTGATTTGTGCACCATATCCATATGGCAATGGCTTCATAGTTGTAATGCAAAATGCTTAGTGCTGGCGGCTGTAATATTGTATTTAAGACTAAAACTTTATCATGGAAAGATAGGAATTAATATTGCAGAACCAGTCAAATTCTGAGCATATGTGATGAACTTCTTATTTAAGCTTGTGGATGATGAGAGAATGATCTAAAGCATTGGATTTGGACTAGCAATGAGAAGTGGTATATCCACGAATAAAATTGTTATTGTTAATTGCTAGCATATGCTTTTTGACAGCATAAAAGAAGGTTAAGTACACAGTATTCATTCATGGAAGGTATAATTAAGATGAACTCTAAATCTGTTTCCTTCACTTTCTTTACGAGAGTGCATGCTTGATAGTATTAAAATACATACAAACATATATATTTCGATTCTAATGAATGGATTTCCTACCTGTCTTCCATATTCTGTCAATAAACTAACTTCATTTAATTGCTGGAAGAGGTAGTTGTAGAAAAGTCATATTCTTATCAGTCATACTGGAAGGGGAAAAAAAAACTTGATTGAATATTGATAATAAAGACAAATTTAAGCATAATACCCTCCCACATGCACTGTGAATGTACTCCACTTTAGGCCAACAAGAAGAAATCTGATTGGACTGCGACATAGTTATAATCGTAAGCTAATTAAAGGAACAACCAAACATGCACGAGTATATATATTATAAGCAAATTTGGGGTTATCGATATATAAATATATACAACAGGATTAATTGATTAACGATTTTATAGATGCGTGCGCAAATTGAAAGGTTATATTATTTACTTGGACTTGGATCAGTGTCTTCGATTCTTTAACTGTTTTTTTTACCAAACTTTGATTCATGAACTTGAAGAGCATTACATATATATATATAAATAGTAATGATTTTGAAGAGCAAATTAAATTGTTCATTACTTAGTATTTGATAATTAAATGCCACAGAATTTTAAAAAAATATGAATGAATTTACTGCTAAAAACAATTTTACATGGACACGTGTGTCAAACAATGATAAGAGTGTCAAATAAATAAGGTGGTTATATCACCTAGGAAAGTTTGGTCTAACGGAAAAAGTTAGATACTCATGAAACAGAGATTTCATATTTGAATATGGGAGATATATCTATATTTTTAATATGCTACACATCTTTATAAATATAACTATTTTCAGCGGAGAGAACCTATTAAAAACAAGAAAAAAAAGTGTCATATCACACTTTCTCCATTCATTTTTCTTTGATTTTCAAGGTTAAGGTACTTTATTTTTATCTATATACATATCGGTAAACACCACTTAAAAACACACATGGTTAGTATGTAAACTTTAGATTAACATGGCTTGGCTAGAGTTTAGGTGAGTTATGCATTGGACTAACTTCAAAAGTGGTCGATGGTTGATTTTCCTGAAATAATGGAAGATACTCTTTTATGATTTTCCTCCTCTTTATAGATAAAAAAACGATTTGATTGATGTTGATTCAATACGTGATACATATTTATTTTTTTATTAATTTATCGATTTGATATCATTTAAGTCAGTGTCTCATTTATATAAATGAAGATATTTTAAGAGATGACGTATGTGGTTATTGAAGTTTTAAACATTTTTAAAATATTACGATAGAACGTCATCCAAATTAAAATTTTCAAAAGAGTTTAATACTAAAATAAAAATTAAAAAAAACATTTAAAATTTCATTTAAATTACTCTGAACTAAATACAATTCATTAAAATTTCTTCATCCCTTCCTTAAAACCAAACATGTTTCTACTAACTTCATATCACATCTTCTCTTTTCTTGAACCAATTAGATCTTTAAACGCACCTAATTTTCTAACATTCATTCAAAAACTTATTTTCTTTCATCTCATTTCTCTCTATCTATATGATATTCGTAACATATTACTTTCTTTTATTTTTCACTAGATGTAGTTGAGAATATCGAATAATTTGAGTGTCCAAATATTATTTTCATTTCATTTATGAAATTGCAGTTGCAACGCGGGCAACATTTTGGTAAAGGAAAAAATTACATATACACTCAAATATCTATTTGATCACTTGAGAGATAAAAAAGATACAAAGAGTGGTTTGGTAAAAGATTTAAAAAAAAAAAAAAAAAGAGTAGAAAGAATTACAACCGGTCAAAGTCTGAACACAACAGAAAACTGTAAATAAACTTTGAAAGATAGAAATAGTTGCAGGTGAAGGATGAGTCAAAAGTTAGTATCTCACTCAACCAATCGAACGCGCGTCTCGTTGACTAAAGATTCATTCATTCATAAACAAACACAGCTACAGAAACATAGGAGCAGAGAAGCATGTCCACACCGAGATCGGTTGCAGTTGCCGTCAGCGGCGGCTCCGGCGCCGCCAAGGGTAGCCGACGAGCCGTACAGTGGGCGATTGAGAATGTCGTGCCTCAAGCAGACAGATTCGTCTTAGTTCACGTCATCCCTAAAATTACTTCAATTCCAACCCCAGGTAGTGTGTCAATTTCACGTTCCTCAATTCATTCACCATTATCTTCGCACCTTATATACAAACTAGTACAAATTTCCATAGAAGGAAAAAAAACATAAGCCTTTCTTTTTAATTTAATTTTGCAATGGAACTAACTCACTAAGGAATTTAATTTAATTTAATTTAATTTAATTTAATTTAATTAATTTCACTACAAAAGAAACATTAAAATAAACCTAACATTGAGGGACAATGAATGAACCTTGAGAATTGGCTGTCTAGGAGACTGATATTAGGCAATCACATGGTTGCATATACAAGTACCCTTTAGGTGCAAGTGTTATGTTAATTTTTATGATTAGAGACTGATTTTGGTGACTGAAATACATTGCTGGTGTTTTGGGATTTCTTATTCACAGCTGGAGATTATATTTCAATTTCGGAAGCAGACGCCAATGCCTTTGCAGCTTATGTGCAGGATGTGAAACAGCAATCTGAACAAATCTTTGATTCATTCAAAATACTATGCGAATCAAACACGGTGAGTTTCTTTCTACAATGTACAAATACATATATAAGTAATTGGTATACTAAGCAAAATACACGATTTTGAAAAAAATTAAGGTCTCTTTACTTTGAGAGTGTCTTTTGTTTTCACTTTTGATTATAAAAATGCCATTTTCTTTTCACATTGTTCATTGTTTTTTAAGGTTTGTTAGAAATCAGTGAAAGACACTTTTTTATGTAGTCCGTGCTAGTTTTAACTCGAGATTGAAAAGGTGTTAAGGGAACACGATTAATCTGAAAATTTTGTAGATAGAAACATTTCTGCTAGAAGATGACAATCCTGCAAGTGCACTTCTTAGCTTTATCTCTGAGTCTGGGGTTCAAATGTTAGTGCTGGGTTCTGACGACTCAAATTTTATTACAAGGTATTTGTTTCTAAATATTCAAAGCATTCATGCAAGCATTTTGTTTTTTTAAGTTTTTTGTTATTAGTCCATGCCTGAAATGATAAATATCTGTGAGCTTTAATGTAATAGATTGACTTGATTTTCACTCCCTTCATTTATCTACTATCTAATTAGATTTTTGTAATCAGGAGTTATGCACTTTCAAACTGAAAAAATCCGTTGGAAGTATAATGAAATTCATTTTCACAAACAGTTTCAGTAAAGAAAGAGGATGGATCAAAAGCAATCTAGAATAGTAACCCTTTTATGAGGTTCTGCTCAAGTTATGTTTTTCTTCTTCCAGGAAGCTAAAAGGACCTGGCATACCAACTACCATTCTAAGATGTGCTCCTGACAACTGCGATGTATATGTTGTAGCTAGAGATAGAATTGTATCAAAATTAGCTGATTCTACATCTTTGCATTCTCATGGTATGATTGAATATCTTGCACTCTAAGATCTTGCACTCAAATATAAGATGGCCAATACCTAATAGTGGCCATCTTATATTTGTTTTAGATAATCTATTTTATGGAACTAGGGTACTTAATAAAATCTTTGTGGAAGAAGTTGTCAAATTTCTGATTCTTATTTTTCCTTCAACAGGGGCAAGCTCAAGGTACTCTGTGTCTACTCAAGCAAATAAACCAGACAATGGTGTTGGTCTGGGTGAACAAATGTCTGGAATCAATGAATCCTCAGCAGGACCTAAAATTCTAAAAAATTTCAAATTTTTATCTATATCAGACCATAGTTACATTGGTCTGCAAACCCCTAGTTGTAGGAATTCTTTTGAAAATTCTACTAGAAGTGAAGAAGAAAATCCAGAAAACTATGGAGATTATGTTGATTCTATCAGTTTTCACTCATTTGATTCCATTGCTTCTGCACAACATGAACCGGTAACTTTCTTTTTCTTGGTTAGACCTTAATGGCTCACAGTTGAATGTCCATGCAATCACAGTGCTATATTTTGTGGTATCCCTGACATGACATGGCTTTCATACAATGTCAACTCTTGCAGTTAATCATGCAAGAAATAGAACGGTTGCAGCTGGAGTTGCAGAGTACTATTGCCATGTACAAACAGGTTTGTGGAGAACTGGTTCATGCTCAAAGCAAGGTGAGTGTTTGATAATATTTGGTTTCTCTTTTGTTTATAGTAGAAAAATGCAAATGACTTTCCCTAAGAACATATAATACTGCTTATCTAGTATTTTGTGTTGCAATTTTGAATAGCTGAAACTTGATCCTGAACCTTGTCATCAAAATTTAATTTAATAAATAAATAAAAAGAAAATGAAAAATAAATTGGTTCAGTCGTAATACAAACATAAAGTACGTGTCTTCTTTGAATTCAATATATTTTTTATGCATAGAACGACATAGCCATCTCTGCTTCACTGTAGCATAGTTGCTAAAATTGGAGCATACTATAATTTAGCGCTTACCACTCCACATTATTTTTTGTGCTCAATCAGAATAATTTATGGCTTCATGACATAGCATAGCTCTTTTTACATGCATGCCTTCACTTTCAGGCCCTTTTACTTTCTTCGGAATCTCTTGAAGAAGCTAAAATAATAAATGCTTCCTTGAAAAGAGAGGAGACTTTGAGAAAGATTGCTGCTGAAGAGAAAGCAAAGTATTTAAAAGTCGTGAAGGAACTTGAGGAGGCGAAAAGTATGTTTGCCAAAGAGTCATATGAAAGACAAATGGCTGAACTTAACGTCCTTAAAGAATCCATAGAAAAACAAAGAATCGTCGATACATTGCTTTCAAATGACAGCAGATACAGAAAATATACCATGGATGAAATCAAGACTGCGACAAACAACTTGTCTCAGGACTTGGTAATTGGCGAAGGAGGATATGGGAAAGTTTACAAGTGCAATCTTGATCATACACCAGTAGCTGTAAAGGTTTTGCATCAGGACACAATCAACAAGAAAGCGGAGTTTCTGAAAGAGGTTTTGCTTGTGCTTTGGTTTTTTTTCTTTATTTCTTTTGAGAATTGAAATTGTTTCTATGAGAGAGTGGGTTTTAAAACTTACTGAACTAGCATGTCATCTGATGGAGTTCTTCATATCATATTTTAAAATTCTAAAGCATGAATTGATTTATAAAACTTACAAATGCAAGCTCAAGTATCCAATTTCCTTTGGCAACTTTTGAAAGTGACTACCCCACTATCCCGACTGAAAAAGTTGTTCGGTAGGTGGTAAAAGTTACTGATCAGCAAATCCTTGACTCATCTAGCTTCAATAGAATTTATTCTTTATTCTCTGTAAGCTGCAATAACCCTTATTTGAAACCTTGCTGATTTATTCTCACACTCCCTTAGGTTGCATTTTTCATTGCTTTTAATGACATGCGCTTCTCATTTGAATGCTGGAATAATAATAAGAGAAAACTAAGAAAGCCTTCCTTCTGTTGTCTCTCATTTATTGCAGGTTGAGATTCTTAGTCAACTACACCATCCAAATATGGTTTTGTTACTTGGAGCCTGTCCTGAGAATGGTTGCCTAGTTTATGAATACCTGGAAAATGGAAGCCTAGAAGACTATCTTCTTAAAAAAAATGGAAAACCACCACTTCCTTGGTTTTCTCGATTCCGTATAGTTTTTGAAATGGCTTGTGGTCTCTCATTCTTGCATAATTCAAAGCCAGAGCCTATTGTTCATCGTGATATAAAACCCGGCAATATCTTGTTAGACAGAAATTGTGTTAGCAAAATTTCAGATGTTGGACTGGCTAAACTCATTTTAGACGCTGTTCCTGACAATATCACTGAGTACAGAGAATCAGTGCTTGCCGGTACTCTTCATTACATGGACCCAGAGTATCAAAGAACTGGCACCGTCAGACCAAAATCAGATGTATATGCTTTTGGAGTAATAATTCTACAGTTGATAACTGCTCGACATGCACGTGGACTCATAATGACTATTGAAGATGCAATTACAAAGGGATCGTTCCTTGATATTTTAGATAAATCAGCTGGAGATTGGCCACTGAATGAGACAATTGAATTGGCTGAAATTGGTCTTAAATGCACTGCCCTTAGATGCAGAGATAGACCAGAACTTGATACTGAAGTTCTTCCACTGCTCAAAAGACTTTCTGATGTTGCAAATGCTAGTGCCAAGATAGGAAGAAATAGTGTATGCACCCCAAGCCAGTATTATTGTCCAATCCTTCAGGTATAAACCTGCACTTATCTGATGAAAATGTGGTAATAGCGTTTTCATATCTCTGTGACGCATATACTCCCTCCGGTCATGAATATATGTAAAACCACAAAAAAGTTATGTTGTGGTCCATAATTAATGCTATTGTTCCCTAATTACCCTTCAATTAATTTAGATTTTATTTTTCCATAACCCTTTTTTATTAAACAAGTTCCCATGAGAGGTTAATTTGGAAAATACAATTACTTTGAGAAAATTAAATGAGGGGTTATTTTTGTTTATGGCAAATGCTAACGGCACGTGTTAAGGAATTAAATGTTGAAATTTTGTCTTGGAAGCTGTGTATTCAATTTTTTTTTTCAATAAGCGTGTATTTAATTTCTAAAAAGTTTAAAAGTTGTTTTTTTCTATACAAAGTTTTTACTTTTGAATTTCTTAAGAGTACTCTAAGAACACATGTTCGCAAAATCCTTTGTTTATATATGAGGCTGAAGATAGTTTCTTTTTTAAGATGTATTATTTCATTCTTGTTTAACTGGTGACTACTGCAGGAAATCATGGATGAGCCATATATTGCGGCAGATGGTTTCACTTATGAGTACAGAGCAATCAAAGCATGGCTCAGCAAACACAATGTGTCACCAGTGACAAAGCATAAACTCCAGCATTCTGAGTTGATTCCAAACCATACTTTACGTTCTGCTATTCAGGAGTGGAAATCAGGAGTGACGTTATTTGATTAGCCATAGCATGCTGTCAATTCCCTGCCTCTCATCTCAACACTCTTTCACTTGCTGCATAAAAAAAATGTCAGAATTTGGATTGTACAAAAGGTTTGTAGATAATTTGAGAATTTAGGTGCACGTTCTGCTGATTTTTTTGTTAAGTCATTGTATTTAGCTCAAATTACTGAAATTTGTTGGATAAGAATGTAAGTTTAATATTGATGAAATAAAGTTAAAATATTCATGTATATCGAGACATTATTCCATTATTGAAGTATTGACACTAGTATTATGAATCTATATAATATTGATTTACATTACCTAAAGGGAACATCTTGCAACTTTTATAATGACGTTAAACCTTTTTAATGTAAAAGAAATATTTTTGAAACCAATGTAAAAGAAATATTATTTTTGGAATATTTTAAGTCATTTTTGTACCTCATTTCACACAAAAATATTTTGTATCTACGCAAGTAATGATTTTACTTTAACCTTTCCAAATATGTAAAATCCATTTATTTTAAATTAGCTTTTTTAATACTTACTAAAAAAATATATAAAAAACTATTTTATTATTTAATAAAATATAAGCTTAATTTAACTGTTGACCCTCCATGTATTTTGATTGTGTAATTATGGATCTCCATTTTTTTTTTTTTAGCGATTTTAGTCTTTAGGGTTCGTTTGATGCGTAAGATGATATATAAAGTTAAATAAGATATAAAATTAAATAAGGATATGATATGATAGTGACATATAAATATTATCATATCGTGTTTGATACACACATGATAATCAACTGGATAACAACATTTTATTTTGTCATGTATTTGCTATACATTTTATCTTGATATGATATAATATATATTATTTTAAATAACAAAATTACCATTATTTATTATTAGTTTAATTGCAGTTTTGGTTTTTCTATTATTACCAATTCACAGAATTGATCCCCTATTTTAAAATTCAACAGTTTTGATATCTCCCTCATATTTTTAAACTAAAAAATGACGATTTGACATATTTTTAATGACACGACATACAATTTTATGATATAGAACTATCTAGATGCATTAATTATTCATATGTCATTAAGTAAATTAAAAATATGAAAAAATTTCAAAGTTGAAATCTAAGTTTTTACGGTATTTTATTTTAATTTTATGGGTGTTAATTATTCTACATAATCGTATCATATGTCACGTTATTTAAAACATCTCACGTCATCATTTTTTGGTTAAAAAAACATAGGTATGAACCAAAATTGTCGACTTTTAAAATTGGAGAATCAATTTTGTGAATTGATAAAAATAGGGGATTTAAATTGTAATTAAACATTTATTATTTATGTATTTAAGTTTATTTGTTGTCATAATTAAACGCAATTTTAATTTTTTTAAACTCTTTTTTTATAATTTTATATTATGAATTCAACAATTTAAATAAATATCTTAGTTAAATTATACTAAAAAAAATCATATTTTTTATTAACGTATCTTAATTTTTTTTAAATATCATATCTCGTATACATACCAATATCCATATATATTCACTTTAAAGAGAATTTATTTTTATACACATTAAAATAAAATACTAAAAAATCAATCAATAATGTAATTACCCATTAATTTTAGTAAAAAAACGTAATTACAATAGAAAAAAAGAAATAATTATCTATTAACTTTCGAAGGTTACCTCCATTAAGCCCCAATGTTATTTTTTACTGACCCATATTTACCCTATTAAAGAAAGGGTTTATGTTACTTTTTTATGAATAAACAAACGATTCTGATGATGACGATGAACTTCAAGACCTGATCATTTATCCAACTGATTCTGTCATTGTTACCGCGCGTACTGTAAATCATGAATACGGTCTTCTCGAGGAAACTAAACTGTTACTTGTCACAGTCAAGTGCCTTCTTCTTCCATGCATGCGGTTACTAAATAGCACATGTTTCAATTGATTTATTTCTAATGACATGATACCATTTGCTTTATTTTAAGTTTTGAAATAGGAGCATTCCCACTCTGCACGGCTTGCCTTGATTGCCCCCTTCAAGGTGGAGAACAAAGAGGTCAGTGAAAACTCAATATTGTTTCTTTGCTTGATATCTCTGACAACTACATGTAGATTTCTGTTCACTGTCTATATTCGTTCACCTCATCCAATTGATGGGAAACATGATCAATATATTGTATAGTGTATCATATAACTGCAATTGGCCAGTTGCTCTACCTTCATTTTAATATTATGCTAAACACACAAACAATTCATATTTAATCTAAAAGTGAAGCAAAAATGTTGTAACTTCAGTTATTCATTATTCAAAGATCATCAACCCTTTGTTTTAGCTTAAAATATGACTTGGTGCTTACTTGATGCTTGTGCATTATGTAATTATCTTAATATAATTTCATTATGTTCGCAAGGAACTTCTTAGCTGTTGGTACCATGGATACTTCCATACGAATTTGGGACCTTGATGATGTAAGTGGATTTAGTGCATAAATCTTACTGTACTGTCTGCAACTTTTGGTAGAGATCTTTTGCAAAATACCTTGTAACTTTCCTTTGTTCTCAGATTAATGTGGTAGAACCATGTGTTTTGTTGGGTGCCACTGATGGTCACACTGACTCAGTACTGGCCTTGCATGGAACAAGGAGTACAGGTTTGTTAAATTTAAAATTGCATTCAGTTGTTATTTCCCCTGCTAGATTCTTTCTCGAACCTAAATTTTTAACTCTCTTTCTTGACACTTGACATTCATTTATTGTTAAAACATAAAGGAATATAATTGCAAGTGCTAGCGCTGACAAACAAGTAAAAATTTGGGATGTTGTTGCTGAGGAGTGTGATATTACCATGGCGCATCACTCGGACAAGGCAAGAATTAAGCTAGAAAGCATATAATTTATATTTTGATGTCATTTTATTTATAAAATATACATTTTCCTTTTCATGTCCATATGTTTTCTTTGAAGTGTTCTATAATATAGAACTTTAGAAACATGATTTCTACAGTTGATAGATTAAGTGATCTCTATTACACAATTATGAACCAAGATGTTACATTTGTGCTATTTAAGCATCACCTTCAAGTTTAAATGCCTTGCTAGTTACAAATGTGTAAATGTGAAAAACAATTTATGTGTCTTTCGTGGGGCTTTGTTAAGCAAAGCTCCACAATGTTGATAAAGGAAAAGATGTTGCATTTTTTGTCCTTAATCAAATCATTGAATGCTGTGTTTTTTTTGTCATCTGTAATATTTTAAACATTTGAATTAATGCATTTCCTGATGTCTTTCATATTTATCTCCTGTCCATCTTCACAGGTTCATGCAGTTGCTTGGAATCATCGTGCACCACAGGTTCTTCTCAGTGGTTCGTTTGATCGTACTGTTATTGTGGTATTGATCCCATGTTCCTTGGTTGCTCTGCTTTTCTGTATTTGCTCTGACATTGATAACTTAGTATAATGTACTCAATGTTTGTATATGCATGTGCTAAAAGAGACATTCTATTTAAAAAAAGATAATATTTGAACTTTGAAAGTCTTGGCTTTTAAAGCTATTACACTTTGCACTTTGCAGAAGGATGTAAGGATGCCAACACATTCTGGCTATAGGTGGTCAGTCACAGCTGATGTAGAGAGCTTGGCTTGGGATCCACACACTGAGCACTCTTTTGTGGTGGGTTATGGTTTTTTCTGAGGCCTAAATACTAAAATTACTTTTTGTTCTTCTCATTTTTCTGATAAGCATTGTTTTTATCAATTGTTTTGATAATAGAATTAATGTCATTCTTTTAGCACCAACTTCTCGTTACATTGAATTTATTTATTATCTACTCTCTTTATTCCTTTTTAGCTATTGTTTCAAGGTTATTTACACATATCAATAAATATAATAAATTGTTACTTTTACTGAAATTGTCTTTTTCCTATATACTCTTAACTATTTATTATCTCATTTCAGTTAGTTATCTCTTTTGCAAAAAATAGTTGGAGGTATGATTGACATAACAATAGTAAATGTTGCATTGAACTTTGAAAACGATAAATAAATAGGAACAATTTTTTTCTGCAAAAGTAACATTTAAAAAGGAATTGAGTAATTCTTCTACTGCCAGATGAGTTCTTAATTTTGATTTTTTGAAGGCACATGTATATTATGTCACTGAAAGTGATTTAATTGTTCTGTCAGGTGAGTCTTGAAGATGGTATTGTTCAGAGTTTTGATGTTCGGACTGCAAGCTCTGATTCCACATCTGAGCTCAATCCTACTTTCACCCTTCATGCACATGATGAAGCTGCTACATCAGTATCCTACAATCTGTCGGCACCTAATGTATTTATAATTTGTATCCTCAATTCAACATTTTGATGATAATATGTATTTATAATGTACTTTATTTTAACCCTTCGTCATTGACTTGACCTCCTGCAGCTTCTTGCTACCGGATCCTCGGACAAAACGGTATGAGTGAAGTCAATTTTGCTGTTTTCATGTTATAATGATGTTGCTGATTGGAATTCATCTCATTTGACTGCTAATATTTGTTACAGGTAAAGCTTTGGGATCTGTCCAACAACCAACCAACTTGTGTAGCATCTAAAAATCCTGGAGTAGTAAGTTTCTTTTTCTTACTCATCGAGTCATGAAAAGTATTATACAAATCATGATATCTTTGTTAAATTGACACTAAGTGTTTTTTTTTTCTTTTTTATGGTGTTTGTTAGGGGGATATATTTTTTACTTTTTTCTCCGAGGACAACCCCTTCATGTTGGCTATAGGAGGCGAAATAGAAAAATTGCAAGTAACTGAAGACAGTCAACGAATTTTTACTTTTTTATTCTTGATAGTTTCTCCATAAAATTGACTTTTGCAACTAATTATTATTTTATAGATATGGAGCACTTTATCTGATTCTGTCATCTCTCAAAGATACGGGACCTAATAGAAGTAATGGAGCTACTCTTTTTAGTTTTTGTTTTTTGTCTTATTTTTCTTTTTCTAGACATATATATGTTCTTTCACATGGATTTATTAAATAGTTTTTATTTTGAAATGGAAAGACTAGTTTTTACATTGCTTGTGAGTAGAAAGATGACGTGGGTACATACTAAAATACTACCATATCAAACGAATCAAATTTACCATCTAGTCTAGCCCAAGGGGTTTGTGCGCATGGTGGGTGAGTGTGGCAACTTCGGATACCGAGTTTTATTCCTACTAAAAAGGGCCCATTTTATAAAGTTTGACACCTCGATGTAAAATAATCTTTGACTTATATATATGCCAATAAAATGAAATTTTTTGGGGATCTTTGGTTGCTTTATATATATATATATATATATGTGTCATAATTCATAAAGAATCTCAGCGACTCTGTTCAGCCTTTACATATATATACAATCATCTAAACATTTATTTCTATCTTCTAGTCATTTGTTCTGTAGACGTAGACGTCCTAATAACCTCCAAAAACATTAGTCATCTATTTGTGTGAACTCTAGAGCATTGGCATCGGGGTCACGAGTAAAGATTGCTGGTCTTCCAGAACGGCTAAGTGTGTAGGGAATACCTACAAACAAAATAGAAAAACACACACAAATGACATAAAATAGATAATTTTCTTTGGAAAAACAAAACCAGTCATTGTGAAACACCACAAGCCCATGTTCAACAAAAAAAATCGGTAAATGCTCTTTCAGTCCCCTACAATTCTCAGCAATTTATCAGATTTTAGGATTTGGTAGTGAAAAAATGGGATTAATGATATACCGGAAGCTCCAATCTAATAGTATTTTTTTTACACATTTTAAGTAAACATTAGAGGTGGATGAGCAACCACCAAAAAATTAACACCGCGAGCCCAAGGTACGTCGTGCATTAGTCCCTAAAATTGTAGGAATCAATTTACTTGTCATTGAAATCAATAAAATTTTACAATAATACTAAGGAAGGAGGATGACCCTCTAGTCTAAGATAGAAAAGACATTTGAATTCAATGAGCAGGGCTTAAACCTGTAATCTGCAAATTCAAGATCTATCTTTTTTATCCCTAGACCAAACTATTAGATTAACTCAAACATTAGTTGAAGTAGTATATGAAAAAAATATTATACACTAGGGAAAATTATTAATCATTATACAAGTTAATACACAATTAAACTACCCCCTCCACAGTAAAATATAAACAAAAAAGTACATTAATCTACGCCATGAGTGTATGCTATAACTTACCGGTTAGACATTAGCATATTGAAACTACTATATACTAGTATTTGTTATATCTTATAAATTTTTATGAGAAGGAAAGAAGAGATACCAGTTTTATCAAGGATAGCTTTGAGCTTAGAAACATCTCGGATTGCAATACAAGTGTGACGATCTCGACCCCCATGTTGAGGTCGTCCAGTTAAAGGGTCAGGATTTGGAAGTTCCATCAAATGAATCATCTCAGACCCTACCCACAACCATGCACCCCTGTATGGAAGCTTATCATGTGGCCTTGCTTCATTTATCTTCAGACCTATATATGTATATATCTCATTTAATTGATTAGTTATTATCAATCAATATACTTCTTCTAAGAACACAGAAAAATATTATATCTAGTTTCAAGAGCTGCAGGCATACCTAGTACGTTTTGATAGAAGTCAAGTGATCTTTCTAGGTTTTCACATAAAATTCCAACATGGTGAACATTAACAACCCCATAATCTGAAAAATACCAGCAAAAATTATACTAATAGCAATAGCAATGATAAGAAAGATTAATAGGCAGCAACTCTCAAACAGTGAATAAGAGTTTTCAAGTATTTTCACAGTTCTCAACTGGCTTATCTTTATAAGCTATTCTCAATTTATCCAATTTTTATCATAAAATACCTGTATTTGAAGTTTTAGAATTAATTTTGACATGTTTAATTACCATTGAGTAGAATTCATTTTGTTTCTAGAACTAATTCTAACTTGAAATTAAAATTTGGAGCTTATGACTCCATAATTCATTTTTAGTTTTACACGAATCTATTCAAAAATAAAAATCATTATTAGACAAAATCAATTTTATGAAATCCAGAAAAAATATTAAAACCGATTATTAATATTAGTCGTTGCTAAAAAATTAATTCAAATTTAATATTTGTCACTAAAACATTAAAAAAATAAAAAATAAAACAGTTTCATACCGCTTTCTTCATTGGATGAGAATGATTCATTATCAATTACACCCCCTCCAACAGCAGTATGAGCTTTTATCGTCATGTTAGGAACATTCCATCTCCCATTTCTTACACTAACACAGTTAAATTTGGATTGCACATTCATGATTATGGGCGAAAAGCTGACATAATTCAACTGCAGCAAAAGAAGAAGAAAAGTTTAATAAACAATAGATTAATTGATAAAGTAGTAGAAAGAAATACAAGTTACAAAATTACGTTTTGGTGAAAAGGAGAGATAAAGGAAGGTAGTTTGAGAAGGGACGCCATGGCAGCAATAGCTTAAGCTGAGTGTTGATTGAGTATAGTGATAATTGATAAATAATTAATGAGTGGACATAGTGTCTTCCTTGCTTATTGGGCTCACAGATTTTAGAGTAAACAAATACTAAAATGTGGCCACACATTTTGGGAACCAGTCGCGATTATACAATTTTAATACTGTGGAAATTGGTTTTTCTATTTTAAAATTTGATAATTTTAAATTATTATTATAATTTTTTAATTAAAAGATAGTAATATAAGATTTTTTAAATATTGCATTATATGATACGATAATGTAGAATAATTAAAACATATGAAATCGCAATAAAATTCTTTAAAATTTTAATTTTCAACTTTAAAAATTATTTATTTTTATAATTTAATTAATAACAAATAAATAATTAATATATATAAATGGTTTTATATTATTTAAAATATATTAAATCGTATTTTTTAGGTCAAAAATATAAATGATGGACAAAAACAGTCTACTTTTAAAATATGGGAACATTTCCATAAATTGGTAAAAATAGAGGGAACAAAACGGCAATTAAAACTTATAAAATCAAATAGTTTATTTTTATTTTTTACTAAAATAATATTAATTCATTTAAATTAGGAGAATACATTAATCAAGAATAATACAAATATAAATTTGTCAAAAACCAAAAATGATGAATCTGACAAAACTAAAGTGACTGAAATACGTATGTCTCTAGATCTGCAACGTTGAGGACGTTGAAGTTGTTCATTGAATATGTTTGTATTGGATCAAAGTTAATTTATCAATCTGAATAAAATGAACATCGTAACGAGACGAGAAAACCAAACATTACACTTAGCTAATAAGATAACAGAAAAATACGAAGAAAAAATAGATTTATGTGAAAATTACTTATAACTCCTAAAAAAACTGCATTTTTATAAAATTATATTTGAAAAATAAATAGCATATGTTTGGTAAATGCAACTCAGGTAGTAAAATGTTGAAGAAACTTTGGATTTGTCGAATGTGAATTTGAATCCGATATGTCCTTCTTCTGTACTTAGTATGTGTGAGCTTCACTAAGCTCTTTAAAATAAAATAAAAAACTAAAAAAAAAGTCAAAATATTTCTATAATACTTTTGACATAGTTACACTTTTGATTATCTATTTTACTTATATAACAAAAATAGTCTTTTTGTTCAAAATCAGACGTTTGATCCATCAATTTTTATATATTTGCATTTTCTTCCCAAACCTCTATTTTGGCCCCAAAAATAGTGGTGTCACTTTTTTTTTTTAACAAGGTGACATGCAAAATGATGGTATAGCAAAATTAATAAGTTAATATTGAAAGATCAAATTTCACATCAGCAGATTATTAAATTATAATTTAACAATTACATGGATTACAAAAAAAAAACTACATTCTAAATTTAAAAACCGAAATTAAAAAATGTGGGAAATCCTAATACCCAAATCTATAACACAATATTCACTTCCCTTCATAGTTTCATTTCTATTCTTCTTCACCTAAGCCAATACTTTATTTATTTTGTTGAAAGAGTAGACATGGCAACAAGACCCACGTCATTTCAAATTTGATCGATGTAGAACCACTTTTTACAAATTTGTTGTGATTGAACCATTATAAAAAGTGCATTATTAAAAATTGATTTCGAATACAATTCAATTAAAATGTACTCTTTAAATGGGTTACTTATTAACCGATTTAAAAATCGTTACTTTAATTGCAAAAATGTCATCACACTTTTTTGACTCAAGAAATGTCATCACATTGTTTTTTAGACAAATTATATATTTTGCATTAGTGAGTCATGAAATAGGGAAACTATTGGTAAAAATACCATTTCTCTTTTTTTTTCTTCTGAATCTATTTGTCTTATCTTCTTGTAGAGCCCATTTAATATTAACAACTTATTATAGATAAGAGAAATGTTAATATGCGTTTTTAATATTATGGATTTGTTTAGATTTGAAGAACCCTAGCAGTTTAAAAAAATGTAAGTTGATGACTTGTGTTTGTCGCTTTCCGTTAAAGTCACATATACACTTAATGGTTTAATAGTTACGTGACGTTTTTTTAACGGAGCTAAAAAAAGAATAATATTACAAACGGACCATAACATAAAGGTTAACATTGTAAATATATATATAACGTATTATGTAAAAAGGAAAAAAAAAATAACCTAAAAGAATTAAATGGTCATTGAATTAAACTTAAAAACTAAAAATATAATTTCGTCAATGTTTTAAGCGTACGAGTTCATAAGTCGATTTAGGGCATGTTTAATTCGCAAGATAAACAGAGACAAATATATGAGATAAAACTGGATAAGGATAGGATAGGATAGTGATATGATAAACATTATTATATCATGTGTTTGATACACACGTGATAACCAACATGATAACATTTTATTTTGTCATGTATTTGATACACATCTCATCATGATATGATATAATATATATTATATTTAAATAACAAAATTATCATTATGAACAATTACATGTTAGTTTTTTTTTTAAATTAACTTATTGTATTTTAAATATTATAAATTAACAAAAAAAATTAAATAAGTAATGAAATGATTTTATATTAAAACTATCAAATGACACAACTAAATAAACAATTTAAATTTTAAAAACAAAATCACGTGTAACCAAATAATTATATTTTATTTGTTAGAATGTAAACAAAGATATGATATATATCATATGTAAATGGCAAGAATACCTTGTAAACAAATTATATTTATTTTAAAATTTGAATTAACTTTCATATTTTTATAATTGTGAATACTAATTTATTAAATTATATAAAAAATACAAAATTACCCTTGTGTAAAATCATAAACATTTTTTAAATTAATTATTAATATTTCATTTTTAAGTTTAATATCAAATTCTATTAATTATTTTTCTATTTGATTAGATCTACATTTTTATATTTTAAATTATATTTTATAAATTTTTTTTATATTTTATTATATTTCAATTTATATTTTATAACGATAATTGAATAAACTACTATTCTTATCATATCTCGGTTCTAACCCAACTCATATTCATTATATAAATTTCAACTAAAAAAGCAATGTAGAATAGAATTCTGAATTAACTTATCATATTTTGTCTCTTATATTAAACGGGCTTTTAGGGTGAATATTTCCTTACCAATGAGAGACCAAATAGGATAGTCATTGATGTTGCTAAGAGAAGGAATGAATAGAAGCAATGTGGTAACCGGTAACGAAGGATAGTCAAAGGCTTGTTCCATTTTCAGTTATTACCACGAGTACTGTAATTCATAGCTAGACTAGATATTCATTCTCACTATTGTGGTACTCTATCCTCAAACGTTAATTATATCAATAGTAATAAAATGTTATAGGAGGAAATTGAAAAGAAAAAACAACACGAAATTTTGCATATCAACTCATTAAAAAAAAAGTGAATGACTTAATAAATATATCTAATAAATATGTTTAATTGAAGCTTTAATCTGCAGATATTAATAAATTACTAGTTAAATTAATTTTTTTCGATATTTTAAATCCATAAAATTGTTGATCTTGTGTATTCCAAGATTATCATTTTTTTAAGCATTCTTATCATACTATTTATTATTATTATTATTATTATTATTATTATTATTATTATTATTATTATTATTATTATTATTATTATTATTATTATTATTAGTAGTAGTAGTAGTAGTAGTAGTAGTAAGATTTAAAATAATTTTATAAGTATTTGAAATTTTTCA
>JBBPBQ010000002.1:3072112-3091937 GCA_037974755.1 Cicer yamashitae
AAATTAAATTTGATTGCACTGTAATACTTGTATGATCTTAATTGTCATGTATGATTGCCGTAATTTTTTTTTTTTTTATCAAGCAATAGGATATTACAACTATTTATAGATACGACTTTAGAGATATTTATGATGAAAGTCTAACATATTTAATGATCCAACGATTGCAATCGATTAATTATGTAAAAACTATTTATATTGACAATGTAAATGAGTTAAATTCTACTTGTAATATTGCAATATTTTGGATTACATTAATTAATTGAGATTAAAATTCTAGGACATCGAGCCTTTATACCCTGTTTTATACTCCCTCTAAAATGAAATATAAACAAAAATGATAACATATGAGTTGATGTATTTGATATTAAATCAACTATTATTTTTGATTATATTTCATTTTAGAGGGAGTATCTACAAAAATTATAAAAAAATCAATGAGATTCGAAGTTAGGACAAAATTAAAAAGTAAAATAAAATACAAGTTTTACATTAAAAAAATCATATTTTATTTATTATTTTAAGATATTGAATGCATGTCTTTTAAAATCATAAGTATTTGGGCTCGTCAGGATAAGGATAATGAGAGATACACCTATCTTATTTTACTCTAATCTTTTGTTTGATGCACAAATCTTATATGATACAATAGTAAAAAAGAGTTGATGTCGTATTCCTCTCCCCCTCCCTCTCTACTGTGCTCTCCCCTCTTTCTCCACCGGATCGCTCTCCAAAGGTATTGTTTTTTTGCGTGTTTTTCTGTCTTTCCATATTTGTCTTAATTTCATTTGATTTTTTTTTACTGTGTTGATGAAATAATTTTTTTATTTTCTCTGATTTTATGATTATTTTCTACTGTTGATATTGAGTTGATTTTATGATTGTTGACGTTGGTTTGATTTCCTTTTTTTTTCCCCCTATTTGCCCTGATTTTTTTTTTGTTGTTTTATGATTTATTTTATTCTACTACAAGATAAAATTATGATTGTTTTCTGATTGTGTTCATATTGAAAGTTTGAAAAAATAAATTTTGATTTAGAGGATTTTTGATTGTTTTTTTTGTTCATATTTGTCATATTTGTCATTTTTCTTTGTCATCCTGTCATCTTTGATTTTTGAGTTTGATGTTATTTACATTTTTTTTAGCATTTTATTTATTTATAAACAAAATACATGAATGTTATTTTGAAAGAAAAAAATCAAATTAATTACAAGGGCAAATTTGTCATTTTATTACAATATAAATCATATTATTTGATTATCTGTGTATCAAACACTGAAAATGATAAACTAATCTTAGTTTGTTATCATGTACACATCAAGCATTAGTTTGTTATCACGTGCACATCAAACACATAACATAATAATTCATTATTTTATCTATATCCTATTTTGTCTCTTTTATGCTCCTTATGTGTCTATCCTATTATGTCTCTTAGAAGATTATTAACATTTCTCTAAAAGTTATATAACTCAACTTTAGATTATCATCTAATTAATTTGCAACTTTTGGCAGCATATTTATACAGTATGATAATAACCAGAGCACATGTATGTAACACAATGCCAGGTATACGGTGTCGAACACCGTAATTACAAAAGAGTCCTCGATGAATCAAGAATCTAATTTTCGAAAAAATAGGAAAAGATGGGTATAATAGTAATATGAAAACGAACCAATTGTTGCCGATCATCGATCAAAACACCGTACTCCTCAACGTCCATGGTTTTGCTTCGTACGAATTTGAAGCTTCAACTCAGCGTCAGGCAACTCAACGATAACGTTCAATTCCAACGGGTTTTCGATTGTCTCAATCGCCGATTAAATCCTCTCATCATTGCAACATTCAAGGTTTTCAATTTTGAAATTTCGCTCTATTTTCGTTTTTTAAATTAAACTTCTAGGGTTTTGTTTTTGGCAATTTTGTAATGCTTTTACTGTCTCATTAAGGTAGTTCGTTATTTCCTTCTTTCCTTTTCTGTTGATTCAGTTCCCAGGGTTTCTTCTTCTTACTCACCGGTCTCATTTTTTTTTTCAAAAAAAAAATCGAAATTATTATTTCGAGCCAATTGAGATTGAAGAAATATGGTAGAAGAGGCAAATGCTTGCATGGGCTCACTATGGTAGAGTAATTTCAAGTTATCTCGTTGATAGATACATACTTTCTATTTATTTTTATCAGAAAAATCACTGTGGATGATACTATATCAATATACCAAAATTATGTTTAATTATTATCAAGATATCATATTAGAAATTAAATAAAGTAAATTATTCGAGTTCAGATTGTGTAGTAATTTCTAATGTGCTGTCATTGCTTAATGCGGTAGTATATAATGTATTGAACTGGGGAAGTAAACTTAAGAGCAAACGAAGATGGGTGTGATTTGTGAGTGTAGGAAAGTGGGACGTGAACTGTTTTTTGTGGGGTCGGAATACGAGCTGATTATTGAAAAGATGGATCTTCTGTTTTTCTTGTGATTGTGATTAATGGAGTTCAATTAATGGTCTAAAATTGGTGTTTGAAGTATTGTTAGCAACTTAGCATAAAAGGCTGCGGTAATTGCATTCAGTGTATTGTTAGCAAACCTTCATAACATTTGTCAGAATGACATTGATTTTACTGTGATGTCAATTGAGTATTTATTTCTATGAAATCACATTTCTGTATATGATCTTAATGATCACGATGACTGGTAATGTACAATTGATGTGACTTGCATGTTCATGAGTTTGCACTGGGACTTGCTTGTTAGTGGAGCAAATTGTTGACTAATGTGGAATTGGAAAAGTTCGTATATGGTTATGCAGTTCTCCTTTTTTCATTTATGCGTCGGTATGCCTATTGATATTAAGTTTTCTTCATTCAGTAATTCGCAGCTTCAGAAGTTACCTACATATTCAAAAGAGCGCCAGAAGGAATTTATATTCTATCAAGACTTAAGGTAAGAAGTGTATTACATCTTACAAACTTTATGGCTGATTTTGTTCCCTGCAGATAGTATTTGGTATGCAGATAGGACAGAATGGAGCAGTTTATTTGTTCCGTTCTCCTTGATTCTACCTTCTTAATCAAATCAAAATGTAAATTTTTTTTAACCTCCCAGTTACATTTAATTTATAGAACGCACCCAATGTTCCGTGTTTCTTTATTTCTAAAATCTACCAAATATAGATTAGAATCCATACTTTCCATTTTGTATTGTCCTAACTTGTCTACCAAGTACCAACTTTACACTAGTAGTCATATGGTTGGGCGAATGTTCATCTGCTACTTGGACTTGTTGTCATAAGTCTTATGTCTATGTAATTAAAAGTTAAAGTGAGATTTGTTTTGGGGATTAATTGTGTTTTTTTTTTTGTTTGTTTCTGTTTGAGGGGGGTATACTACGGAGCAATGATAGATTAGGGATATAAGAATGAGGAGCTAGTTCTGTATAGAGCAGATATACATATGATGTAATTTAATCCAGTTTTTTTTAGCTTTATCAAGTTGATTGAGGTTAAGGATTTATAACTTTTTTTAGGGTATACATTTTAAGTAGCTTTGTATAAGAATGTTGGGGCTGATACTGCTAATTACTTCTACCAATTTTGACATTTATGTGGATTTTTAATCTCTGGAAAATAGTATATATGTCAATAGAGTTTGACTTTTCTATGATTATTTTAACCTTTTCAGGTATTTTGTCCAACTGTTCTCTTGTAATTTAGATTTGCCCTTTATGTGCTACTGTTCTGCATTTTTGTCATGCACCACTCTCTAATATCTATTTTTTACTCAAAAGATGTGTTGGAACTAGTGCAATGGCAACATCTAGCAAGTTTGATCCATCTTCCAATAGCCCAGATAGACCATTGTACACTGGGCAGCGTGGATCCCACATAGCTGCTTCATTAGATAGATCAGGTAGCTTTCGAGAATGCACGGAGAATCCAATTCTGTCTTCTCTGCCCAACATGTTGAGAAGTAGTTCCCCAGCAACACATGGGGATGTGGAGAGCTTCTTCAATTATGTACATTTTGATCCAAAGTTGTCGGTGCTAGATCTTAAGTCCAATCGTCATATGGATTATAAGCGACATGTTAATGCTGCTCTTGGAATTTTACCTGATGAATCTCCATCAAGTGCTGCAAAAGGAAAGCTACCGCCATCCCCAGTACCAGAAGACATCAAGCGTCTGAGGGATAGTTTGTATGCAAACAATGTGAAGGCGAGGTAGTTCTTTGTAGGTTTTTTACTTGCATTGAAGTCAGATGTGTGTGATTAAGGAATAACATTGGATGATTATGCATTTCAACAGGGAACGTGGGAAAATGTTCAATGAGGCATTATCTGTATTCAATGACGTTTTCCCGACTGTAACTTTGAAGAAGAGATCTCGAGTTGAAGGCTTCTCCAACGACCGTTCTAGTGTCATGTTGAATGACCGCTCAGTCTTGGGGCCAAGCATGGGTAAGGTTGGCGTTCAAGGTCATCCTGTTACAGGTGCCTTTGAACTAGAGCAGCAAAAGTCGGAAGAAAGGACCAAAAATCTCATTCCAAACAAGCGCACTCGAACTTCTATGGTTGATGTAAAGGTATGTGTCTGATTTTTTTCCCATGCTTGTTTGCTAGTGTTAACGCTGCACAATACAATCTCATTCTTTTAATTCCTTTTCGTGCTGTCTATTCAACTTTTTACTGTTTTAATGTAAATACGGAAGTTGTATATATGCCTTGGTAGTTGGTAGTATATTTTAAAACATTTGTTCTCCATATCTCCAATGTCTTCTCAGGAGTTACCTGCTATAATATTTCCCCACTCGTGTTCTATTGGATATATCACTTCATATATATAATTTCTGTACATACAGAATTATTGTTTAAAATTTGTATTCTATCCTTAAGCTTGTATGTAGGTGTTTTATGAGCTTTATAGTTGTTTTATGCCTATCTTGTTTCTTGTTTGAAAGTGGCAAAACATAGATTTTTTTCCTGCTTTAATGAGGCATGAGTGTGCTTTGGTGGCTTTAAACATGTGTTATTTCTTTTAAATGAAGAGTCAACTTTCAGATTAACATGGTGTGAGCATATCGGACTAATATTTTGATATATTTTAGATGGATGTGCGAACCAATTCTCTTGTCAGACCATCGGGGATTGTTGATAGAGATAAGGAAAAGCTACGAAATGCCAATAATGGTCTAGTTCAGAGCGAAGAGCGAACATTACCTATTGGGGGTGAGGGTTGGGAAAAGTCAAAAATGAAGAAGAAGCGTTCCTGCATCAAACTAGATGGTTCTCCAAGTACTACATCGAATAAACCTGTTAATGGTTTCCAGGAAACTAAACAGGGAATGCAACAAAGACTTGCTGCTGATTCTCGGTCAAAATTGAGTAACGATTCTAATTCCTTTAGGTATGAAAATATTGGGTAAATTGTTGTTGTTGAATGAATATGTTATATAATCAGTTCTATTTTTATTATCACATTTTTCTGTTTAATATTCTTTTGTGGGTATTAATATAACATGTTAGTAAATGGTGAAAGGATTTACTTCAAAGAAAGATAATACTATTGTGAGGGATTTTGCTAGGTTCTTCCTGGTTTTTAGGATCATGGATTTAAACATTTTGATGGATGTTATCATGTAACAAGTTCTTATTATTGTTATTATTAAAACCAATTTCATTGTTTTGCTAATATTTAGGCTACAGATAGAAATAATATTTTCATCTATCTTTGTATAGGCTGGGAGTTTCTAATGGAACTGTTGCTGCTGGCAAATCAGATGGAACCTCTCAACAGACTGGATTGGGTATACGTACTCCTACCCATAGAAATGAACAAGATAATAATTCCCTTGTCAATGATAAGCGGGGTCGACCTGTTAGTTCAGACAAGGAGAGAGTGAGCTTCAGAGCTGTTAACAAGTAAGTAGACAAACTGTGGCTCCCATTTTTTCCTTTATATGATTTTGTGCTTTGGGGCAAAAAAATCTTTCCTTGGATACATTTTTTTTACATGTTGCTTTCTTATGCGCTTTGGAGCCTTGTGATCAGCGATCAAAATCTTTCTTCATATTTATGAGTTGAATTCTGCAGTTGATTAAGTCTCTATTATGTTTTATTATGCCCAGAGCAACTGTTCGTGATGAATTTAATTCAGCTAGCCCTACCTCAAGTACAAAAATGACTACTGCTATTAGGGCTCCACGATCAGGTTCCGGAGTTGCCCCCAAGTTGTCACCAGTTGTTCATAGAACAGCTGTTTCTAATGATTGGGAGCTTTCTCATTGTGCCACAAAACCTCCAGCTGGTGTTAGTAGTACTAACAATCGCAAACGTGCAGCGTCAGCACAGTCATCTTCCCCTCCTGTAGTCCCCTGGCAGAGGCCACAAAAAAGCTCCCGCACTGCCAGAAGAACAAGTTGTGTGCCTGTTGTTTCAAGCAACGATGATTCCCCTGCCGTGGATGCTGTCTCTGATGTGGCTGGTAATGATGTTGGGTTAGGATTTGCGAGACGCTCAGCTGGCAGTTCTCCTCAGCAAATTCGTTTAAAAGGTGAACCTTCACCTTCAGCAGCTTTATCTGAAAGTGAAGAGTCTGGGGTGGGTGAGGTTAAACCAAAAGAAAAGGGCAGGAAACCGGAAGAGATAGATCTGAAAGCTGGACAAACAGTTCCAAAGGTGTCTAACTTGGTAACTAGAAAGAGTAAGCTTGTTTCTGGAGAAGAACTTGGAGATGGTGTTCGGAGGCAAGGCAGAACGGGGCGCGGTCTCAATGTCACAAGGTCACTGGCACCAATGACATCTGAGAAGCTTGGAAATATGGGAACTGCAAAACAACTTAGAAGTGCAAGAATAGGATGTGATAAGAATGAAAGGTTAAAATGCTTCTATCTCTTGTTTAATTTTTTTGAGAAAATGAATGGAAGTCTTAAGGTTTTATGGAATCCTTGCAGCAAGGGGGGTCGTCCACCAACAAGGAAACTTTCTGATCGTAAGGCCTATGCTCGTCAAAAGCCTACTGCCATCAGTGCAGCAGCAGACTATTTTGGTAAAGTTAAAACTTCAGAAACAGTAAATGAACAGAATTTTTGTATGTGCAGTATAAGTATCATTATTCACTTTTGGTTTTGTTGGTTTAGTTGGGTCAGAAGATGGACATGGGGAGCTATTGGCTGCTGTAAAGGGTGTTATCAACTCTGGTATAAATCATACTAAATACTAATATACTATATATTTTCGCATCCTAAATAATTTCCCCTTGGTAGAGTAATTTTTAATATTATTACTGCAGCGTATAGCTTCTCCAGTCCATTTTGGAAGCAGATGGAACCTTTCTTCAGTTTGATATCTGAAGAAGATATTACTTACTGGAAGCAGAAGGTATTAATCTCCGTTTTTTCAATGAGATTATCAATGATAGTTGTCTCTTTTTTTAAACTTTGTGATGGATCGGTAGGTAGTCATGCTGACTACTGATACTTAGTCACGGCACTTCCATATGCTGGGAAATAGTACATTGCAGCGATGCTTTAGATTTTTGTGATGTTATCCATAATATCTTAATTCCACTTAAAGTAACAGATTAACTATATCATTTGTAAGTAACTATTGATGAGGAAGATGTTGTCTGTGTTATTGTATTTGGATACTCGTAGGTTTTCTTTTGTTCCATTAGATCTTTTTTTAGTTATGTTGGATGCAATGAAATATTTCTGGGGCTGCACTGTAATAGGAACGGGATCATTAAAGTAATGAAACTGGTAACGACTGGAAATTTATTCTGATCCTCTATTGATCAAGTATCCTAATCTGAACTCTGGAAACACAGTTTTGATGAGGATTACAGTGGAAGTCTCTTTCTCAATTCCAGGATTGTAGAACCCTGGTCCCACTCCCTACCAGTGTTCTACAAACTTCCATACCATTCACTCACCTCTCAGACCTTTTTACTCTGTTATTTTCCCTTGCCCCCAACTACATCTGTTAGATGTCCCTAACTACATAACTGTCACTTACAGGGATTGGCTCAGACTCTATTCTCCTCTGTTTTCTGCTATTTCACATAACATACACCTTAGTTACTTTAGGTTTACTAACACATTAGAATTACTACTGACTACTGAGAATTGCTGAGTGTCAATTAGAAGATGAATGCAATGGTGCCTTTTGTTTTAGTAGGTTATATGACATTCACACAGATCAGTTCTTTCTGTATCTGAGGTCATCTGGTAACGATATTGACTAGATGGCATAATGTTGTGCGATCTCTCTTCATGCATATAAACTTAAGGCCGAATCTTTAAGAGCTTATGATAATTTGCTTATATCAAGGAAAGTGGTGGCTGTGGGGCCTGTGCCTTCTCTATATGACGGAAGTTTTTGGCTATTATTAATTCTACCAACAAATTTCCTTTATTATAGTTATAACATGACTTTTGAAGTTTTGATTAATTATTTTAGAGTTAGCTTGATAACAATCTGTTGTTATAATTATTTACTACTAATATTTGTTATGTTCTGAAGCAATATGGAACGATTGCCATTGAATTTTATTTTTTGGTTATGTTTTTTGTATATCTGTTCTGTTTTAGTTTGATGTTAACATTTTTCCTTCAATTTTTTATAATTATATTTTTATTGATGATTAAGGCAGAATAAAATTGGTTTAAAAAAATGGAATTTCTGAGACAAACCTAAAATAGGAACCAAACTTCTTTAATACTTCACTTGCCCTTTTAGGTTAATCTTGAATCAAGCACTCTGACGTCAACTCCATTTCCTTCAAATATAGATGGTTGCGAAACCATTGTTAATGGATATGGGTTGATTGGCTGCAAAAGAAATGTCATGCATGATGCTATGAACACAGAAAAGTTGCCACTACCCAAGGGAGATCATAATGTGGTACCTCTTTGTCAAAGGCTTATAGCTGCTTTAATCTCTGAGGAAGATCGTAGTGGTGGAAATGAAAGTTTCAAGTTTGATGCATACAATACTGAATCCGAGCCTGATGGAGAATTGGAATTGAGTGGCTTGGATCATCGCTCACTAACCAATTTTCAGTTTGCTTGTCATTCCACTTATAATGGTTATAGCATTATTGGGAAGCCAGAACATGATGAAACTGAAAGTGATATGATTGATATTCCTAATTTTGGGTTGAATCCAAGCTTTGGAAACTCAGTAAATGGTTTTCTTCATGATAAAACATTAATGTCTAGTTTGGCCTGTTCAGAGTTGCAGTACAATAGCTTGGGTATAAATGATAAGCTTCTATTGGAGCTTCAAAGTATTGGACTTGCCCCAGAACCAGTGGTAAGCTTACTTGCCTAATCCAGAAACTTCAAATTATATTGTTCTAGCATGTTCTGTATTTTTGACAGAAATCTCTTTAATTTAACTGATGGATTACTTAAAAATGGTATGGTTTTTGTTAAATATTTAGTATGCTAGTAACTGCTTGTTTTTTTAAAGCCTGAAATGGTGCAAGAAGATGATGAAGCAATATTAGAGGATATTACGAGGTTAGATGAGCTTTACCAAGGACAGGTATGGACTAATGCTGAAGTCAACCTATATTGTGCTAACTGTTAAAATCTTTTCACCCGTAATTATTATTTTGTTACATATAATATTTCACACAATATAAATGTATAAATCAGTTGTCGAGCTGGAGAGATTTTATTTATAAATTTCGTTAGATATTTAATGAAGTTTGTCTTTTATCGTATGTAATTTAGTTTATGATTTTTATTTACTTGTGTGTTATAGGTTTCCAAGAGGAAAGACTTGCTAGATGGATTGTTGAAATCTGCGTCGGCAGCAAAAGAACTTCAGGAAAAGTAATTGCACTGCCATTTGTACCCTGATTATGTGCTTATTTTAACCTTTTGTGCATTCATTGTTCTGAATATAAACTTATCTTTAACAGGGATTTTGATCAACGTGCTCTAGATCAACTTGTTGTGATGGCTTATGAGAAATACACGGTAATCTTTTTGACATTCAATATTACTGTTTATTTATGAAATTTGGTTGCCAACTTTAAAACAAGATTTTTGCATGCTAATTTAGTTATTTACCCCAAACTTCTGGGCTGAAGATTTAGCTAGAGCTGTATTACAATAGTTGTTGAAAAAGCCTTGAGATCTTTATTTTACACTGATGGATAATGCGGTTCAGAGTGAATGCCTGGTTTGGGCTCTCATTGTTCAGATATTTCTTTTTGGGACGGGCTGGGGGGTAGAAGAAGAGACATATCTAAGTGTATAAGGACCATATGTTATGTAATTTATGTATTCATAATACAGCTACTGGAGCTGGAAGGTATTGTAAACATCTGACAGTAAGTGATCATGGTAGCGCTCCTACTACCACATTTTGAAGTATGAAATCCTACCATTTACAACCGGAAATATGAAATCCCAAGGGATTCTTATTCTGGTCTTTGAGTTCATGTGACATTATTTGGTCTATTCTTAAGTTTTCTAAGCAAAACTGAAACCCATGATTTTCCCTATTATCTGCTTAAAATAATTTAAATTGTCCTAAGATAAAGCGTCAAACATTCTATTTTCTATTAGAGTAAATAAAATGGTAGCCCATGCGTGAGGACCAAGTCTCACAATTATGGTGTCTAGGTAGGGTGAGATGCATGAATAATTAGCCATCAGTGAAAAGGTTGTTTCTGTGACTAAAGTCAAAAAAATCAGGTCACAAGCTAGCAACCTTACTGTTGCAGTTGCAGTGAGGCCCACCTTAAAAATGCCCTGTATTGCATAGTTAGATCATATGGCAGAGTGGCTTAACAAATGATTGATTGACAGGCTTGTCGGGGTTCTAGTGCCTCGGGTGGGAAAAATGCAAGTACCAAAATGGTCAGGCAAGCTGCATTGGCATTTGTTAAATGGACATTGGAGCGATACCACCAATTTGAAGATACAGGCAAGAGCTGTTTCAGTGAGCCTTTGTTCAAGAATATGTTCCTTACTGCTACTTCCCAGCATAGTATTGTTCGACAATCAGATGGAATGGAGGCGGATCCCTCAAAACCACACACTTCTTCTTCCCTGTCTCTTGAGACAAGATCAGGTTCTTCATTACTTTCTGGAATAAATACTTTTTATTTTGTTTTTCTTCTATGTCTACTGTGTTAGCATGCTCATTTACATACTCAGATAACAACAATTGTACATGCCTGATAGAATCCGAGAGAAAGAGATAGAAACTGAGAGAAAATCTGTTATGAATGTTGTTTGTATTGATAGAATAAATTGAGGCCTTCGATTTACATCTACTATTTATACTAGATGAGACTAACTGACTCAAGGTCAGTTAGTTATACAGGTTGTTGGACTAGGTGCTGACTTGGCACTTTCTGTTACAGCTGTTTTAGTTATAGTTAGAAGCCTCCTTGGGCTTAGCTTATGCTACATGCTTGCTATACTCTATTAATGCCATCTTCTTTGTCTGGTATACAATGTCTTATTTTTCCTTTTGCTCCTTTCAGCACAAGCTAGATTTTATATTTTTATCTGTGTTATTCTTTCTGCAGCTTCCATTGGTTCACAGCAGAGCCCGTCACAATTTTGTCTGAATAAGGATAATCTTGATCTCGGTTCATCAGATGTGCTTCCTGCTTTAAATCATTCATCTGAACAAACCAGTGGCAAGGAAGATTTATGGTCAAACAGGGTGAAGAAGAGGGAATTGTTCCTTGATGATGTGGGGGGTACTCAAGGCAATTCAAATGCGCCGGGCATTGGAAGTTCTTTAACAAGTAGTGCAAAAGGAAAGCGAAGCGAAAGGGAAAGAGATGGAAAGGGGCATGGCAGAGAGGTCCTATCAAGAAATGGAACTACCAAAGTTGGTAGGCCAGCATCATCCAGTGCTAAAGGAGAAAGAAAATCCAAAGCAAAGCCTAAACAGAAAGCAACTCAGCATTCTGTTTCTGTAAATGGCCTCCTTGGCAAGTTGTCAGAGCAACCAAAGCCAGCATTGCCTTCTGTTTCAAAGTCTAATGAAATGCCTAGTAATAGAAACACCAATGAAAAGGGTGAGTTTGGTTTGGGTGGATTGGAAGAGCCTATTGATTTGTCCAACCTGCAGCTACCTGGAATGGATGTGCTTGGTGATCCCGGTGACCTTGCTGACCAAGGTCAAGATATTGGTTCTTGGTTGAATATTGATGACGATGGATTACATGATGATTTTGACTGTATGGGCCTTGAAATTCCCATGGATGACCTTTCAGACTTGAATATGATGGTTTGAAGCTGCTTTCTTTGTATAGAGTTCATTATTATACCAATAACAAAGGAAACAAAGTACTCTGAAGAAATAACCAGTTACATAGGATGGTTTGATGGCTAATTATGTCTACAATTAGGTTATATATATTCTTTGGTAAGTTATTCTCTCCAAGTTGTTTTTGAGTGACGTTTCTAGCTTTTTTGGGGTTTGCTAGTGCTCAAGTTCGTGGCTTCCACTGTAAAGATCTTTTTTTCCTAGGTAGAAGTTAGTATTCCTAGCGATTATTATATGTTAGAAAACACTATTCTGGTTGTAGCTCTTACAAGTCAGAGAACAAGGCCTCGTGTACATACAATTAATTTTTATAATAAAATCAGCTTTCTCATTTGCGGGTTGGCTACTCTCTTTTGATCTCCCCCCTCTTGCATGGGTTTTCTTTTGGATTTTGGATTTTGCAGATACATATCTCAATGTCATATAGTGCAAGCGGTTTGCTGCAGTGGCTTCATCCTGGTGTTATCCACATTATTCTAAAAGGTTTTCAAGGAAAATTTTGATGACTGATGTGAGTGTGGTCAACTGACTATTGCCTGTGTTTCATCAGGTAATCCATTGCTGCCTGCTTTTGTTACTTTGGATGTATGAAGCAGATCCCGGTATCTATCATTGCTCTGGCTCTTTTAAAAAAAATAAGATTTTAGAAAGAAATGTAGACAACACATTTTACCTGGTTTTGTAGTAATCTATATGCATAAAAGTTCGTACCTAGTAGGAATTGAGAATTGTTAATGTTCTTCTAGTTGATTTTGACTTAATAGAGATTCTTAGTTGGAGGAATTACAACATTTGAAGGTTGTTGAAAGTACTTTCAAATATTTATTCCATGACGAAATTTAGCTGCAGTTCACTTTATTCCAAAGTAAGCCTTCCTGACACATTTTAACTGATTTTGTAATATCTATATGCATAGGTTTCGTACCTAGTAGGAATTGAGAATTGTTAATGTCCTTATAAGATTTTGACTTAATACAACATTTGCAGGGTCATCTTGTTGATATAAGTGCTTTCAATTTTTTTTAACCCCCTGGTTCCTAAAAAAATGAAGCTTGAGTAATTCAGAGTTCAGTTAAGATGTAAGTAAAGTTTGACCAAAAATTGTTTCAGTCAGAATTCAAATTTGTTGTCTCTCAAAAGATTTATTCTTAACTGAAGTTCATAACCACTTGGTTCTTTCAAATATTTATTCCATGACAAAATTTAGCTGCAGTTAATTTTATTCTAAAGTAAACTTTCCTGATTTCCATTTTTCTATTTAAATTTTGATATGTCTGTCGTTGAAGAGATTGTGCTATAACCATATAGTGAAATTCTGTTCAGGATATCAAACGCTCAAAATTACGTGGATATAATCCATTGATAATTAATAGCATGTGGCTCACATGGATTAGCTTCCTCCTTTAGCCCGACTTTCTCTTGTAGCTGCATATTTTATGTTGCCGGAACCGGATTTTCCTATATACTGGGACTTGATGTGAATATATAATTCGGGCAAGCGAATTCTATGTTACATTATTACCTCTATAGTTCTACTAACTGCAGAGTTATTAATCTCATTAATAATTAAAGGAAAAATTAATTTGTCCAATGAATATAACTCAGTTGATAATTGAAAGAATATTGATGTGCAGAAGTTTAAAATTGAATTTGAAATTTTCTATTTTTTCACGTTTAAGGTGTTTGAGTCTAGTAATTAGGTTATTTAACGAACAAAAAACTTAATTTAAAAAATTCGTTTCTTAGTTTAAAAAAGATGCAAAGTCAATGTGAACTATTGAATATGAATATTAATGAGCAAGTATCTATATACAAATGAGGTGTAGACTAAATGGGTTGAACAAGTATCTATATACAAATGAGGTGTAGACTAAAAATCTTAATATAATCAATATTAATATTTGAGCATTTCTCTTCAAGGTAGAACATATCTATCATATATATCAATTTTGTCACATATGTCACATATGTAAGTTATGTAAAGGATCTTTTGGAGATTTAGTAAAGATATTACAAAAGTTGATATTTAGAATTGACAACGGAATTTCTGATGACTCTAGATATAATCTTTTTTCTAATGAAATGACAGGTGGATTTTTATATTTTTGTTCTCTCGTAAAAAATTGAATTAGAGGACAAATGTTAAGTTTATTTGTTATCACACACAAGTTCCATAAAATCAAACTTCACAAAAATGTAATGTAATTCATGTAATAAATGTTTCAACCACACAAGCTCACATGTGCTAAGAGTCATATCTTAGTCCATGTCTTTTTCGTACTCAAATCTTGATGGCAGCTGAACCTTAGAGAATCTTGCTGTAGATACAACTTATATATGAATATTTCTTGTAAACTATGAAAAGGGTTGAACAAGTATTTATAGATATACTTATGAGATATAAGAAATACTCATTACATGTCAATGTAAAGTTGATTATATATATATATATATTATTAGCAAATCTTAATATAATCAATATTAATATATCGCGACCATCTAACTTGACACGTGTTTTTAATAAGAAATAATTATTAGATGTGAATGTAAAATTGATTTACATTAATAATCTTTAGTTTTAAAAATGAGATTACTTTAATTTGAATATTTTTTATTTGCACGGTAAAACTTCTGCAATTTTACTTTATATTAAAATGGTTTTGGGTGTCTGCCAACTTCTATTTTTCCGTCCAACTAATGGAAGAAAACATATCAGCCACAAGTCTCTTTACTAGTCATAATTTAATCTTTGTAGTCATAATTTATGCTGGCATGTTTTGAGGTTGAATAGATCAACGATTCATATTTTTAATTGTATGTTCATTTAGTGTAGTTAATATACAAAACGTTCAATGATTCAATCTGCATCTTGGCTGTTGGATGTAGATTAAGTGACTCATATTTTAAATTGTATTCTAATACATTTCTAACTTTAAAAAAATCTCGTAACTGTTTAATTCTGATTATTGTTAGAGAAAATTCAACTCCTTAATCTATTTTATACATTAAAAGATTGACATTGGGTACCACGTGTTTGTCTTGTTAATTTTCCGAGCGCAATCAGTAAAAGAAAACATATGCTGTCATACGTCTTTATGCTAGTTTTATTTATTAAATTATCTTAACTTGTTTTAAAGATATTTGTTAATAATAAAAAGTAAAATTTTATATTAAAAAGAATAAATTTTGAATTTTTAAAATTTAAATATATAATTTCTAATATATTTTTTTAATATGATATTTTATCTTTAAATGTTTAATAAGTGCATCAAGTACACTTTCTAGTAAATTCTTACTTAATACTAAAAAGAGAAAATTTTATTTTAAAGTTTAATTCAATTAATAAACATCAAAATTATTAAATTATAATTTGAAACTTTATAGTTATATACGATTGTTTTTATTATTTTATTTTAAAAAGAATAGTATCACGTAATTAAAATGTAAAGAGATTCCAACCTAGTATTATAATAAAATGATAAGAGTACTGAGCAATACTTTTGTAACATTAACTTGTACTGATCTTTTTCTTTTTTCTTTTGTTCTTTCAAATACGTAGAGAAGAAGACATACTCTAAAGAAATAGAAAAATGGAAATGAATATGATATGGTCGGTTGGTCAGCACGCATGATGGAGAACACGTGGAGACAAGAGAAGGTGTTGAAGGTGTTTTCTGTCACGGCTTTTGGCACAAAACTGTATGCGAGATACTTTAGTCGTGTAAATCATGGATTCTTTTAAGATGATAAGTATTTATATCAAATATTTGCCCAAATCAATACTCGGATGAATATTCTGTTTTTTTTTAATAAATTGATCATTATTTTATATATTAATACAATATTATTTGTTAATGTAATTAATATAATTTTTCATTTTTCAAATTTTTATTATAATTTTTTTATTTTAAATTAAATAATCTAGCTATTTTAATTAAATTATATTAAAAAAAATCATGTTTTTATTCACATATCCGTATCTTTTTTTAAAAATATGTATATCGTTCTCGTAACTATGCATTATAGCTTTTGTTTCATAACTAATGTCATTTTGTTCATTTTACATAATGACTATAAATAAAAAATAAAGAGAATAATTATTTTTTAAACTGGCTTATCAAAAAACACATAATAGAATTAATGATTTAGAAACAGTGTAATTAATAATAATTGAATGATACGATTAAAAAAATAATAATTAAAGTTAAATTGAAATTTAAGAATGACAAACAAGATTTTTTTTGTTAAAGTGATTTTTATTGTAATATTGAGATAATACAATATGATAAGGTGTTTATAATCGAGGGCATTTCTCTTAAAATGTATGTTCATTTTATTTTGATGAGACACTTTTGAAGTAAATAATTGTCATTGAAATAAGATAAAATGTTAATATTAAAAATATTTTTTTAGAAATAAAAACCGTTTTTTTTACATTTTCACAGTTTTTAGCGATGTAAACAATTATTCATATCAAAAGTCTTTTAACTCTTTATTAACAAATTAAATTAACACAAAGTAAACAACTCCTTAAATATTTGAAT
This sequence comes from Cicer yamashitae, assembly GCA_037974755.1. Lineage (NCBI taxonomy): Eukaryota > Viridiplantae > Streptophyta > Magnoliopsida > Fabales > Fabaceae > Cicer > Cicer yamashitae. The sequence continues at coordinate 3,088,960 of JBBPBQ010000002.1, forward strand.
ACCATTGTTGAAAGAAAAAAATAGAATCTCTAATCGCTAGTATTACTACCTCTAATCACAAAGGTAACTTAATTAGTACAATTTGATAAAATGACTATTTTTTTTAATAATTGTATTTTTTTAACATTTATTTTGAAACGGATGAAGTAGTAAAAAAAAAAGGTAGGCTGAACAAAGTCACTTGATGGGACTGAACCTGAATCACTCGCAAATGTGAGTTTATATGGGTTTGAGTGGTCGGAAGTGACTTATAAAATATACACATATGGTCATTCAAACCCAACCATTTCACTTAAAACTCTAGTATAAAAGTAAAAGAATTATGATAAATATTTTAATTTCACTTAATCATGACACTACCGGCGCAATAAATAAATTGTTTGATAAAAATTTATTAATTATTAAAAGTTGTTAAAAAAAATAAATTTAAAAATAAAACCAATTTTTTAAAAAAATCATCACCCAAATCAACCCACATGATACCCAAATCCACATTAATCAGTACTTGCCTAAACTTATACGCAAATCAGTCGAATTTGGACCCGAAAGTTATAGACTCCATCCATATTCCATAATCCATAATCCATACTATCGAATCGATGCTCAACCTGTGAAAAAGGAGAAAGTAACCTGATGTTATACGCGTCAACTGTCAGGGCCTTGTTTCGTGTGTCTGTTTAATGATAACATTAATTCATCAATCAGTTCATGCATCTTTGTTGGTATCACTATTTTTCTATATTCAGCAACAAATGTTTTCTTCCTTTTTCCCATTTGCCATTTCCATTTAATCATTATTCCGTTACTTTCGTACATCTCCCCTTTCAACTTTGGTGTTTGAACCCTCTTCTTGATTCCCGTGCCCACGTGCCTTCCTCGTACTCGCCTTTTACATTTCCGTCTTTGATTTTTCTTTTCTTTATTCCACGATCACAATCAATCAAATATTATTAATAAAACACTTTTACTTCTTGTGAAGTTAATTGTTTCAATCAATTATAAAACTCAAAACTACATTTTTCTCGTCTGATAAAATTTTATATGATACTAATATCTCTTTAGTTTTGATAAAAATACACTTTTTTTATATTTTTAAAACAAATTATATTAAATATTTTTTTTTATACTTATATTTATTTATATCATTTCTTATGACATAATTAGAGTTTTTATTTTAATTTGTAAAAATACGACTATATATATGATATGTACAAATTTAAAATGTATGATTATGTTTTTAGAAGCACAGTCGGATAGTGTATTCTAATTTACTTTTGATAAATAATAAATAAAGTTGAAAGAGTGATGGAAAACAAATGTTCTTTTTTAGTGAGCATAAATAAGGTGGATGTTTTTTCAAAAATAAAAGGTATGTTAGTGTCATTTAAAATGACATCTCAAGAAAGGTAAGTACAATTTTCTCATTATAAAAGAGACGTCAGGAAAGGTAAGTACAATTTTCTCATTATAAAAGAGACGTATCAGATCAAGAGTTTTAATTTTAGAGGCCTATAATAACAATTGTATACATAAATTTTTTAATTATTGCATATTAGCTATACTTTTTAATTTATTTACTGTTTTTTAAATATCAATTTTTTAATTTTTTGAAAAATTATTTTTAAATTATTTGCATATTTACATAAAAAATAATTTTTATTTAAAAAAGTTTAGATGAGTTGTCGCAATTTATCAACATTTTTTTTAAGATTTCAAGTAATTATTTTTAAGTCAATTTAATATATATATATATATATATATATTAAAATTATATAATTTAAACATTTATATATGATATATTAGTTATTAATTGAAGTAAATTTTTTTACACTGTTGAATTATCAAAATTAGAATTTCAGAGTCTTAGTTTGTTTAATTAATTAAGATTGATATATTGAAAAATCAAAATTATAATTTCTAACTCATAATTAATCTAATTAGGTTAGATTGAATCATTGGATTATCGAAATTAGAACGTCTAAATCATGTTTAGTCTAAATAGTTAAGATTAACTGTTGAATTATCAAAATTTAAATTTCTATGTCATAATTAATCTAATTAATTAATTAATATTTAATTGTTGGATCATCAAAATATAAATTTTAAGTCATAGTCATTCTAATTGGTGAAAAGTGAACAATCAATCATCGAAATCAAATTCAATATGACTTAGAAATTCTAATTTTAATAATATGACGGTTCAATCTTAATAAATTTGACTAACTATACTTCGAAATTTAAATTTCGACAATCTAACGGTTCAATCTTAACTGAATAGATCGACTATGACTTATAAATTATAATTTTGGATAATCATACGATTAAATTTTAACTAATTAGACTTACTATCATTTGTAAATTTAAATTTTGACGATTCAACGATTCAATATTAACTAAATAGACTAACTATGACTTATAAATTATATTTTCGATGATTCGACGATCAAACTTAACAAACTAGACTAACTATGATTTAGAAATTGTAATCTCAACGATCAAACGTTTTAATCTTAACTAATTAGACTAACTATGACTTGAAAATTTAAATTTTGACGATCAAACAGTTCAATCTTAACTAATTAGACTAACTACGGCTTAGAAATTCTAATTTCAATGATCCAATAATTCAATTTTATCTAATTAGACTAATTATGACTTAGAAATTTTGATGATCAAATGGTTTAATTTTAACTTATTAGACTGACTATTACTTATAAATTATAATTTTAATGGTCCAACGATTTAATCTAACTTAATTAGACTAATTATGATTGAGAAATTCTAATTTTGACGATCCAACACTTCAATCTTAACAAATTAGACTAACACATGACTTATAAATTATAATTTTAATAATAAATAGATCAATCTTAATTAATTAGACAAATTATGATTTTGTAATTATAATTTTAATAATAAATAGATCAATGTTAATTAGTTAGATAAATTATGACTTTAGAATTATAATTTTAATAATA
>JBBPBQ010000002.1:3092302-3131412 GCA_037974755.1 Cicer yamashitae
GCTTAATAATGGATCAAGAAATGAATATCAAAATATTAAGGGAAATTAAATTAATATGAAAAAATTAATGAAATAAATAAAAAATATAATTAGTTTACTTTAAATTAAATTAGAGACTCAAGTGCAGTATAGAGATGATAATACACTTTAATTGGAATACACCGTATAATCTGACTTAGTCTCATTAAATAAAATATCAATGAATGATTGGTATAAGTTTAACTTCAAAGAAAAAAAATCTATTTACCCACATTACCATAGAATTTTCTTTAGTAATATTGTTTTTTTAAGGAAGTAATAATGTTGTTGTTAAGGCTCTCAACTTTGAATCTTTCTTTCCTTTCTTAAAAAAAAAAACGTAAGATCTTTCATTAACAAGAGTACAATGTATTTACAATGTCATTCATAGAATAACATTTAGTTATTAAATTAAAAGAATTTGTAATAACATTAAATTTAGAAAAAAGAGAATACACATTATGACCGTCTAGAGGGCAGAGAAGGGTGAATAGTTCTCTCATCTCGCTTGATAATTGATATTTACTTTTTCTTCATTAGACTGAACTTTTTCAATATAGAGAAGTAAAAACATTAAGTTGTGAAAGAATTTTGGACGGAGGAATTTGAATGATTATCATATCCATTATTTCTCTTTATAATACTCTTAAAACCCAAAAACAAAAATATTTTATTCATAATTTTTTTTTAATCTCATTTTCTTTAAAAACATTCTTTAAAAAAAAATAAAAATAAAAGATTCCTCCCTCCTGTTCTTTACTTTTCTGTAACTCTTAGACAAAGCTTTAACAAAGGTTGGATTTCTCTTTTACAGGACCGGACCAATAAATTTATGAGTCTAAATCAAAATTTAAAATGTGATATTTTAAAAATTAATATGGTAAAATTAGACGATTTTTAAGTCTAATTATTTTTAATTTTTTAAATCTATTTATATGATTGAGTAATTTTTATTGAATTAATTAATATCAAAATTAAAGAGTGAAATTTGAACTATAAAGACTAAAATATTTAATATTAAAAAAGTTAATAATATTAATTAAATTTAAATCATAAATTTGAGACCTAAAAGAATTTGAGGCCTAAGGCGGCAATCTTACTTGCCTCCCTTGGACCCTACTTTTTCTTATAAAATTTAATCGACTTTTTTAATTGTATTACCTATTTTTTTACAAAACATATCTTTAATTATGTAATATTTTTTCTACAATACTTAATAAATATTAGAATAAAATTATAAACTAATTCTATCTTTTCAATTGTGGTAAACTAATAAAACAATTTAAAATTGTTAACAAATTTACTGCAAGAAACTTTACTAATTCTCATGATTTAGTCAAAAATATATATTAAGAAAGATGTGGTACTACTCATATAAGACATAACACATTTATCTATGGATGACAATCTTGAATCCGTCTTAATTTGAGTGCATAAAACTTATTTTGATTCAATGTGAGTGCAGATTTTTTTAAAAATTATAACTCGAAGATGAGAATAGGTTTAAGGTATTGATATCCTTCTCGCACCCAAACTCGTCCTGCTAGTAATATTAGTCTTTTTAAAAATCTTATATACATGTATATATTCAATATATTTTAATATTTTTTTATATTAAAAATTACAATCTTTTCTCTATTAAAAATATTTTTTTAATATTTTTTAATTTTATTAATTATAATAATAACTATTTTATTATATTAATTATAAATAAATTTATTATTTTATATATAAATATGAATGCAAATGAAAATGAGAACTTAAATTTTATATCTACAAAAATAGAGACAAATACAAATTTTTTCGACTAATCGAATAAGAAGTGGGAGAAACAAAATCCAATCCACTGATGTGAAGCCTACATTTACTGCGAAAAAAAAAAACACAGAAGAGATACTAAAGTCCATCATAGATGAGAGAGAGTGAAATTAGAATGACTTACACGTCTTAATCTTGTATTGGTAGTTTGTAGAAAGAGTTCCTTAGGAAACGACTCAACCCAAAAATTTAAATATTATTTTAAGAAAAGGCTATGTGTCAAATACTTATATCATCCATGCGTCAGACTAATATATTTACGGACTAAAATAAACATTTAATTTATATACAATATCAACTTAAATTTTTTTACACTATTAATCTGTTACAAACACTAAATTACTATAAATATTTTATTTTATAATTACTCTAATAATGAATAAAGTCACATAGATATTTTTTTTTGGTCTTGTAAAGTAACACACTTTATTGATTTGTTATATGCAACGTGATAAAACTTTTTTTTGCATGAAATTAAACTCATAAAACAAATAAATATGTAAACAAAGTTATCTGTTGCGTATTAATTTATTTATTTTTTCCAAAAGCTGAAACTTTCTTTACTTTCTTTCTATTTTAGTCAAAAATAACAATTGTTGAAGGAAATAGTTATGAATAAATAGGCAACAAAACTGCATATCCACTTTCTTTGTTGAGGTTTCTGTTCCTCCTTGATTCACCTGGCACTGTTTTCCTTCTTTTGAAGATAAAGGTTAGTACTATGATTTTCTGTGCTTTCACTGTTTATAGAGATTAATCTCAGTGCACTTAGAGAAGAAATCTTGGCATATAGTTCACAATAAATATTGAAGGGACAAAGAAGGTAAGAGTTGACATGCCAATAATATTATTTGCCTTAAAAGAAACTTACAGGTAAATCCAAGGAAAGAAAAATTTCATGGCATGTGTCACATGCCTCAGATCTAGGGAACCTTTCTTTCTCTTTTTTGGTATTATTTTCTTGCTATTTTAAAATTTTCATTTTCAATGATCCAATTTTCTTTGGCTATGTGTCTGATATTTAGAGAGACAAGTCTTTGTGAATTGTTTAGTAATGGTTTCTTGAATGATCTATTGCCTGATTTGTAAGGTTTTGGTATATCAGTTGTGCCTTTAGGGTGATAAGATTAAGAATAGAAGCTCAGAACATGTGAATTCAGAAAGGATCTTGTAGGCTAATTTTTTTTTCTTTTGGTTTTTACCCTTCGACTCTCAGACGAAAGGAGTTGTGGTAATTCCGAGTTCAGCTAAGAGGTAAGTAAAATCTGGCTAAATATTGTTCTAGACATGATCTTTTAGGCTATTCTAGTATCTAGCTTTCCGTTCGGATTTTGATTTCCAAAGAAAGTAGTCTTAAAATTGACTTTTGTTACACTTATTTGACTTCTTATAGGAAATTGATTCTAAACACCTTAACTTTCTTGCCTTAGGAGCTTTCTTGGTGTTTTTGATGCTGATTGGAGCCATATATCATAGAAAAGAGGCTTAAGGGAAAAGTGTGGAAAAAAGTGGTTAAAATCTAGAAGCTTATAGAGTACTAGAAGCTTATAAGGCTATTGCTAAAAGGCAAAGTAATAAACCCATGGAGGAAATATCTTCAAGTGTTGCAGTGCCATTTACACTTGGAAATTTGATTCAAAAGGAAGCTGCAGTTACAACTCACATGGAGATAACTGGTCTAAAGCTTATGGCAAACACCGCAGCGGCTTTGATATTAAATCCTGCCGTGGAGGGTTGTCAATCATTTTCTGTTGGAAATGAAAACCATACAGATGTTAGTCTGCAACATCAAATCACGGTATCTGCAGAGGTAAAGGAGAATCAGGTTGGATCTTCTGTTGTCTCGGAAATGGTGATTGAATGTGAGAGTAATTGGATCTTGAGCAAAAATCAAGCTATAAAGGAAGATGAAATCATGTTAGCAGTGGATTTTCAGTGTCTACATGATTCAGGCTCTCAATCTGTGGCTGATGACAAAGGTCCTTGTAGAATGGAAGCTGCGTCGTTTAAGACTATATTTTCTGAAATAGGTTCACCGATAATTGTCACTGTTGATGATGACATTAGTGGTAAGTTTAGTATAAGCGAGCCACTTTCAGCACGAAAGCCGGTGCAGAACACAGTTTCTATTGCAATAGATCTTGAGAGTGAAAATCGAAGTCGATCGGAAGAGGTTGATCCAAAACTATCTGCTATGCTTTTTGATCAGTTTCCAAAGGAGAACAAATCATGGAGAACAAACAACCAGAATGGTTTGGAATTGAGTAGTGGCCCTCTCTTTGGTTTCTCATCAATCTGTGGAAATAGACAGGAGATGGAAGATGCTGTTTCTGTTAAACCTCAACTCTTCCAAGTCCCTTCACAGATGCTAATGGATGACCATGTGAATGAAAACACAAAACTAGCACATTTTTTTGGTGTCTATGATGGACATGGGGGCTTTCAGGTATGCCTTAATCAAATCATACAGTTTGTATCATTGAAAATTTTAGGGCTTGTTTACTGAAAATATATATATATATATATATATATATATATATATATATATATATATATTCTAAAATTTGTATTAGTTTTACTTACTAACAATGAGATAAGAGATTCTTGAAGTGAACAATTGTTTGCAATTTTAAAAACAATTAAAATACCAAAAGAGGTTGCTGTCTGCCCTGAACAATTGTCTACATTTTCACTGAGAGTGTGTTGTTTTCATAGGTTGCTAGTTACTGCCGCGAGCGTCTTCATTCAGTGTTGATTGAGGAGATCGAAACACAACAGTCGAATATGGTAACAAATGAGAGAAACAATTGGCAGGACGATTGGATGACAGCATTGTCCAAGTGTTTTCAGAAAGTAGATGACGAGGTTGGAGGAAATGGTGCAGGTAACAGTGAAACAAGAAGTGGTGGCTCTGAGTCTAATATTGAACCTCTTGCTCCTGAGACTGCTGGTTCCACTGCAGTGGTTGCCATTTTAAGTCAAACTCACATAATAGTTGCAAATTGTGGAGATTCAAGAGCCGTCTTGTATCGCGGGAAAGAAGCCATGGCGTTGTCTTCTGATCACAAAGTAAGGACATTTCGTCCTTGCCCACAATATTTTTGGTGAATTTATGTTAGAATCTGGGGTTGTCTGATATAACAAACTTTACCTCACATTTGCAGCCAAATCGCGAGGACGAGAGAGCAAGAATAGAAGCTGCAGGGGGAAGAGTCATAAGTTGGAAAGGATACCGAGTTCTCGGTGTCTTGGCCATGTCAAGGTCCATAGGTAAGTTTTTGTTGCATGAAATTGCCTCTTTGCATCTTTACAACATGATTGGTTTTCTCTTTCTTGCAACTTGATACTACTGTGCTTGCATGAAGGTTATTGTTTATTTATCATGATTCATATGAATCAAATGGTTTTTGCTGACGTGGGATGCATGGAATTGTTTTCTGCTACATAAAATCACTCATCGGTAATAGACATTAATTTTCCTATCTGTCTTGTTCAACAGGTGATAGATACTTGAAACCATGGATAATTCCAGAACCAGAAGTTAATATTGTGCAAAGAGAGAAAAACGATGAGTGCCTTATTTTAGCAAGTGATGGTTTATGGGATGTAATGACCAATGAAGAAGCCTGCGATATCGCAAGGAAGCGAATCCTTATTTGGCACAAGAAGTATGGAAACAACGGAACAACAGGACATGACAAAGGAGAAGGAGGAGTTGATCTTGCATCTCAGTCTGCCGCAGAGTATCTATCAAAACTCGCCCTCCACAGAGGAAGCGGCGATAACATCTCTGTAATTGTGATAGACCTAAAGGCTCAGAGAAAATTGAAGAGAAAGACATAACATAACTTGTTTTTAGCATGTTGAATTGAAATATCTTCATTGATGCTATTTATTTATGGTTTGTATTTCAGAATCATTAGAACTTTTTAGCCCCTCACTTTTTCACCAGGGCTAAGTAAGTTATGTATGCTATAAAATTCAAAGTGTACAATGTTACTGGATAAGACCTCTCCATGACTCACAAGTTTTTATATAATAAAACTTAAGAGGGTCAAATTTTCAAGTTAGTTATACTTAAAAAGAAAAAAATGATCAAGCAATTTGAGAAGTATAAACCACATAAAATGCGTCAAACATAACTTGAGAGTCGTTTAGGCATAAATTTTCGTGTTTAGTCGGGACAGCCTGAAAAACTTGTAACTCAATAATTATAAATTTGTACAACAGATAATATTCTCTGCATCTTAGGCAAATCCTAGGGGTAAGTTCTGTTGCAATCATAAAATTTCAGGCATTTTGCTGCAAGTGGCCTTTAATAATACTCAATGTTCATCATTAAAATCCTTCACAAAGTTCCAATCATGGCAATTCCTTTAACCTTGCATCTATTAGTTTCTCACAAGTTATTGAACTCAATCACTAAACAACAGAATACAGTATCTTCGGCATAACTATAGGAGCTGGTTTATCCGACTCATCTGCAAATGCGACCCATATGCAAGCGCCAAGCAGCAGTCTACAATGACAAATAAAAGTGAATCATAAATACAATTGTATATTAGGTGGCATTTGTAGTTAGCAAATTGGCATGGAGTACTATAACTCCAACAGTTCAAAATTTAGGGGGGAAAAGGATATTCAGAATATTCATAATTGTTAGTATATGAAACACATAGGTCGAAAAGAGTGCATATTTCAATGCTTGTGACTAATAAAGAATGAATTTGCCTTCAAGGCTTCAAGTCCACTAAGAAGCCTAGGACAAGCTTTCTTGACGAAGGATGACTGTAGATGAAAAACATGATCACCAAAACAATACCATTTAGAGCCCTTATGACAGGTTTTATTTATATATTGATCTATATTCAAGAACACCTGATAAATTCGCAAATAAAGAACATAGGAATAAGATGCTCTTACTTAAATTTAGAACAAAGTCCAAGATTGGAACATACCGTATTTTATAAGGTTGCGAGTGGAGATCCTGCATTGGAGAAGTAAGATGAAAGATCCACATGCAAGTCATCGTACATGCTGATGAAAGGAAGTCTCTGGAGTTTGAATCAAATATATAGCATCAGAAAGACTATTGTACGTGACATTTGTATATGGACAAGATAAGATAAGATTTTCACATACCATAAGTTCCTGAGCCGACAGTCTATCCGCCGGGTTTTTCTGTAGACTAAACAAAGAGAAGATTGAAAAAGGAGGATCAGAAGAAGACTCGTGAAAAGCACACAGATGACATAGAGTTCCTGGAAAAATAGCCAACTGAATTGCAATGGAAGTTGCCTACTTCTTAGATATGTTTAACCAGATATGACAACTGGTTCCATGAAATTAAGAAACATATTGTAAAAATTAAAATAATGCATGAAAATAGGGTTAACAAAGACAGGTAAGGAAAATGCTTTACATTTTCACTGTTGTTGTCTCCATTCTACAAAATCAAGGCTCCTAAAACATCTAAACAAATATCCGGACAACACTTTAGAACTGATAGCGTTATTTAAAAGTGTACTTTTTCTCTCTCGCTCCCTCTTCTGAGTATGTATGCACGTGCGCATGTTCATTCTTTGGGTGGGTTAGAACTCTTGACTATACATTACTAGTTAGCATATTAAACAATTACCATGCAGAGATAAATGAGCAAAATTCTGTAGAGAATTGTTCAGATGGAGCACTAGGAGGAGGTTTGTCGACAATAGTTTCAATAAGGTCAAATATACTTTCCCATTTTTCACTTTGATCAGGTGGTGTATATGGAAACCGCCCCATAGCACACTCAAGCAATATTAGTCCCAAACTCCATATATCACTTTTGTAGTTGTAGCCATGTTGGCTTCCGTTGATTCTCTCCGGCTGTAAATTTGATTGAGTGGACGTTATTTTCCACAAAACGGTGGTACATTTTGGTAGTCAAATATATAAATATAATATGATTGCATATTTTACTTACAGACATATAGTTGCATGTGCCAATGAAAGTATTTGCTTGACCAGATGTACTTTCCATAATTGCACTAACACCAAAATCAGTAATCTTTACTTCGCCTATATGATTAATCAACAGATTAGAAGGTTTCAAGTCTCTGTGGATAATATATCTTTCATGGTGAAGATATATTAAACCCATCAGCACCTATACCATTAAAAATGAAGAAATAAAGGAATTAGCTCTTGTTTAGGGTTCAGTAAAAAGCATTATGAGTGGAAGACTGAAGAACAACAATTGCTTACTCCTCACCTGCTTACAGATGGCAGAAAGATAACGCTCCGGAATTGTTTTAACTTTCTTCAGAAGATCAGCCAAGGAACCTCCATCCATGTACTCTAAGATGATTGATATGACACCATTGTCATAGAATGATTGGTAGCAGACAACAACATAGGGACATTGTGCTGCTTGATTAATTTTCAGCTCTTTAGCTATCTGCTTGCGCACGGACTCTTCAATATTCATTTGAATTACCTTAATCGTGAAGAATGCATACATAAGGGACAAAAGAACAAGGTGGAATGGACGTACACGATAGCATTAAGGTTTATATATATATATATATATATATATTAGATAAAAGGAAAGTAATTATTTCATAAGTTCAAATAGCTACTATTAGGAAAATCGTGATATTGAAGCAACAGTCTTTCAAGCTCAAAAACTAGAATACTAGATTGCTATACTAGCAGGCATAAAGAGAAACAGCTGAAATTGAAAATTGCTAGAAACAGGGCAATATCAATATGGGACATGTTACCTCATCATTGCTCTACTTCCAAAATCTAATAGGAAAAAGGGGGATGACCAAAGAAGAAATTTTTAATATTGAGAGGTGGGGAATTGATGACCTTAGTGAAAATGTCGTCTGATCAGTGCTGTTAAATAGCGGCAGTATAGCGTAGCAGAATTTGAACAAATTGCTATTGTTATGTGATAAGCTATTTAGTAAAAATATTGTTAAATGCAGGCTATAGTTGCGCTACAAAACTGTTGCATAGCGGAATTTGAGCAAACCGCTATTATCCGTAATCTGTGATCGACAACACTGGTATGAACTCACGTCATAACTTATATGTGTCTCCTTCAAAGATTGCTTAAAATATACAAGATCCTAGGGAAGAGATATGTTGTGTCTCAAATAGCAAGTTAATTAAATACAATTCAAAGGTCCAAAGTTGAGAGAACATAAAGATGATGTTTTGACATAATGGAAAAGAAACACCTGCAACATAATAACAATCTACTAAATCCTTGGATGAAATTGAATAGCTCCTAATGAAATTAAATCACTAAACACTTGGTGGAAAAAAAAATTCTGAAACAGACTGATATTGCGAGCTCTAGGGACACTAATCATGTGGACAAGTCACGTTCCAGATGTCCTTGCTGACAGGTGTAAAGGCAGAGCGAAATTAGGAAACCATATTATGTTAACAAGTATGGAGTGTGGATAGACAATACCAATGCCAACTCACAGCAAAATATGCAATATGTAGCAAGTATACCTTTAATGCGAAAAACTGATTAGTCCATTTGTGTTGCACCAATTGCACCACCCCTCCATTTCCCTTCCCAACGACTTTCACTGTGTCTATGTCCGCCAAACTTAACTGGTCATCTGTTGCCTTGATTGGAGGTGGCTGAAAACATATAACACATGTTAAATTTATACATAACATATTGTAAGAATTCAGGCCAACACATGTAATGTAACCAAAAAATAAAGCAGAACCAACATTAGACCTCTTTGCCCTAATTATACCTAAAACCATAATGGTTGGGTAATCAGATGTATTTTTTTAACTGAGCCACTAAAAGAAGTGTGAATAGGAATTAACTTTGGGTTCTCACTAACAACAAATATTTCTCCTTTTATAGTTTTATCAGATGTGATGCTAACTAGTGTGTTTTACTCGTGCATTCGCACATGTCACTTCCATTTTTATGCACGCTCAAACCGAAGCTGTATTGAGGTGAACTTGCTCGCCTATGTATCTTCGATCAATTTATTCTGATTTCTAAAATATATGACCAAATAAAAGCATCATAGAAAAGTATGCATTGAAACAACACGGTAGTGAGGTACTTTCAAATGATTCTGGCAAAAATCACACTTGATTACGGTGGAAACAAAGGGTTCATTACTTGGACACAGCTATACAGTATAGCCAAAGATAACATCAAAAAGGTAGGTGAGAGGAAGAGAATCCAACATTATCTAAGAATGCAAACAATTCCACAACAAACTTTGTTTGTGGAAATGTTTTTATTTTCTTTCATAGAATTGAATGAGTTTAAAGACTCATTTTGTTAAATAGCTCATAAGTGGATGACTTATGCTGCTGAGCACAATTTTTACTTCATAAATTTCCAACTTGTTCCCTTTTGTTCTGAAGAACAATGAAAATAAGATGACAAAATCTGTACGACACTGATAAATTAGTTTAAAAAATATCTAGTTCAATTCAAAATAGTATCAAAGGGTAACAAAAGTAGGCTCAAACCCAACACCTCCACCCAAAAAAAAAAGGCCTTTTTTTTTCATTTTGATTATACCCAAATAATAAATAGGAACAAAAAACAACCCATCGTACTAAAATTCTCTATTTGGGTAAAAAAAAACCTCAAAATAAGAAAGCGACATCAAAAAAGAGGAATCCTTTCTTATAAGAGAAACTATTTCTTGTTTCATCAGATCCAAAAGATCAAATGGAAGAAAATAATTGAAATAAATAAATAAAAAACAAGAATGCATGGAAAAGATTAGAGAAAGTATGTTACAGCTTCAACTTCACTTTGAGAGACAATTCGAACTCCATCTCTGTTAACAAGCAGATCTCCATCCTTAAACGTTCCACTTTCAGTCCTACAACACACCCAGATGCCAAAAATTCCAATTTATCAAAAAACAAATTCAAACAATCACATTCACAAACATGTAGTATGCAGAAAGAGAGGGAGAGAGAGGCTAACAGAAACTTGGCAAAAGCAGCTTGATCAGTTGCGGGAACAGAGAGTTTGAGACCGAGGCCCAAGTTTCCTTTGGTCATGATGATTATGATTATAGGGTACACAAGAGAGAGAGAGAGAGAGAATCACTTGATTTTCAAAGGAACAAAAACTTCACACTTATAAATAAATAAATAAATAAATATATGTAATCAAAACATAGTATAGTGGAGTAATATAATAATAGTGGTTGAGTTGAGGATCGAGGGAGTGAAATTTTTTAACATTATGATAGGTTGGCAAAGAGAACAGTCACCATTGACGAACTTCTGAGGATAAATAAAAACTACGGAAGCAGCTTTTCTTTTGAAGATGGATGGATGGATGGAGACTCTTGTTTTATTGTTGAATTTTCAGACTTTTACTTTTCCTGTCGGTTTTAATTTTTATATTTGAGGGATTATTTTAGTCTTTTATTTGGTTCAATCAATCAGATGGGAGAGGAGAGGGGTTCAACCGATCTCAAGAGAAGGAGATGATTTTAGTGGAAGAAACAAGAGATGATACAATTTTTAATAATTTTATATCTTGTTTAACGAGATGAAAATCATTTTAAATAATTTTTTAATTATATTAAATATATATCTCTCTCCTCTAAACTTTTAAAACAGAGGAACAATTAAGAAGTAGTTTTACTATCCTAATGCTTTATATTGATAGAAAGTGGTGGAATGAAATGAAATGAATTAGTATAATGTCAATTTTCATTGTTTGGTTTTATAAACAATAAATAGAATGAAATGGAGCATGATGGAATCCATTCCATTCAATACCACTTATTTCTCCAAATTTTCATTCCCCCAATTTGGGATGTATCCAATGGAATGAAAAATTAATTGCATTCGATCATAAAATATACAAACAATGGAATAAAATACATGTCTAATTCGGTTGCGTTTAATTTCATTCTATTCCGCTTTGCTCCATTACTTTTAAGGTATTCAAACACAACCTAAGATTTGAGTTTTTTTGTTTCTACTTGGTTCAACTCGGATAAGAGGAGAGAGAAAATTGAGACATGTTTGGTTTAAAAGAAGAGGGAATGGGAGAGATTATTATTGGTTGTGTAACTTGAGAGATTATTATTGGTTGTATATTTGGTTTAAGGGAGAGGAATTTCAAATGATTTTTTGTGTTGTGTTGGTTCTCTCAACTCCCTTCCAAATCTCCCAAAATGAAGGAAAAGAAAAATGAGCACTATAAAAGATTTTGGCTACCTCTATTCCTTTAATAAAAATTGAATCAAATACAAAATTTATATCTCTTATTTGTCGTCTATCTCTAATCAAAGACACCCAATAAATCATAAGGATAGCAATTAGCACTCTCTAAGTATAATACTATATAATGTCCTTTTTCGTTTTTCACGTTTGAAAATAATACTCTTAATCGAGTTTATCTTTGTGTGAACAACAAGTTATTCTTCACACTTTGTGAGCATCTAAGTGCTAATATATCCACTTGTTACATACAGTTTGACTATAAAAAAAAATATCATAACTTAATTAAAATGCGATGAAAAAACAGAAATTTTTTTTTAAAGCGGCTTATAAAATTTCATAAATGATAATATTTATTTAAATAAAAGCATTCGAAAAATAAACATAAAGTTTGAATTGAAAATATATATATATATATATATATATATATATATATATATATATATATATATATATAGTAGGCATATGAAATAAGAATAGTTTTTATGTGAGAATAGATATTCCAGTTTCTATTTGTGATCAAGTTGATAAAACATGTCGAAACTTTATCTAGAGTACCGACAAGCAATGCAAAAAGAAATACAAATCCCAAAAAAATACATTCCAAAAATCTTTCAAATCAGTTTATAAAATATCATAAATGATAATATTTATTTAAATAAAAGCATCCAAAAAATAAACATAAAGTTTGAATTGATAATATATATATATATATATATAGAGAGAGAGAGAGAGAGTTTTATGTGATAATAGATATCCCAGATTCTGTATGTGATCAAGCTGATAAAACATGTCGAAACTTTATTGGGATAGTACTGACAAGCAATGCAAGTGTCATTTAATATATTGGGATACAATATGTTCTCCTAAGGAAGAAGGTGACCTTGGTTTTAGAAACACGAGAGTCTTCAACAATAGGTTAAAGCTTGCATGGCAATTCGTTGCTTGTCCTAACAAGCTTTGGGTTCGATTGATGAGAGCTAAGTATGGTTCCAGTGTTCAAGCTATGCCCAAGATGTCTGCTCGAAATAACACATCCCACATCTGATGTGATATATATCAAGTGTGGCCAGATGTTGAGTGCAATATATCTTGGACAATGCGAAATGGTCGTGACATCAATTTCTGGAAGGACAAATGGATTTTGGGAGGTGGTATCATCTATGACGCTTTCCCGATCAAGAGGAATTCTTTGTGCATTTTTATGCGACAAATGGTAATTGGCGTAGGGAGACTCTTGAGATGCTCCTTCCTGAAGACATTTGTTCAATTATTGTTGCCACTCGCCCTCCTTATCAGAATGAAGGTGTTGACTTCACTAATTGGACCCCCTGCGTCGGATGACCAATTCTCTATTAAGATTGCGTATGAGTTATTGATGGTCATAGGCTAGATACAAATGATGATAATGATGGTGTAAGTTTTATCGCCAATCTATTTTACATAGATTATTATTCGTATCATGGACTTAATTCATATATCTCATTTTGAATATATGTACAAGGTGACATCATTTATTATGTTATTAATCGTATAATATAATAAAATTCTTAGAATAGATAATTCGTTTAATAAAACATCAAGTGTGACTTGATCGTAAGACCTTATTAAACATTTTAGACTATTATTCTTAAAGTATCATTAGTCGAAATATGAATCTTAAGAAGATGTTCATTGAATGTGACTCAAAGCCCCCTGATCAATATGGTCAGTGGAGTCTGTTTTACCCTTTGGATCTCCAACCTCTCGTTAAAGAGGTTCAATATTTTCTCCATCTTCTTCATTGGAGTACCCTATTTGCCATATTTGACGTGAACTCAACCGTATTGCATATCTTCTTACTAAAAAAATGTCTCCGTGCCACTCTACATTTATTACTTATTAATAAAATTTTACCATTTTTAATATCTTGTTAAAATTTTACTCGATCTATTTCTAATTAGTAATTCTAACATTTTTCGTAAAAAAAGGGACACTTATCAATCGTTAGATCAAAATAGATGGTTCATATTAAAAATCTCATGTTAAATAATATATGTGTCTCTCCTTGATGTATCGTGTGTTATTTAAGGTATCTTTTTAGTTTCTACTAATTTTAATTTACTTTATACTATTTTGAGATATCAATTTTTTTTATCAAATTCTTTTATTTATTTTCTTAATAATATTTTTTTTATATATAATGTGAATATTCATTTATTTTTGTCTCCCATATTATTTTTATCATACTATATCTTTCTTATTATTTTTTATAAATTCATTATTTTTTTCACCTTCTATGCAATCAAATTAAATATTGTAAAAAATTAATTTTATTTCTTTTTAGTCTTTTTTTAAAGGGTTAAACTTTTATTTTTTTTGTAAATAAAATGATAGATGTACTAAAAAAATTCACATACAACTGTGAAGTATTATATTAAACTTTTTTTTATAATATTGTCATTATTTATTAAACAACCAAATCATAAGTGTTATAAATGGAAATGAATATTAGTAAAAAATAAAGATGAATATGATTTATGCTTAGTTATATATTTATAAAACATGTTTCACACCGGTTATAATCTGACATGTTGTTTGGTCAGTAATCAATCAAATATCTTTATAAAATGAAAATTTCAAAATTTTCTTTCTTTCAAAATTTATTTCGTTATTACATGGACAAAAACGTGAACGCAATAAAAAAAATTGTACTAAAGGTGAACCAGTAATTAAAATCGCTTCCAATAGTGAACGTAGTCAAAAAAAATTAATAATTAAAATCGCTAAAATAAATATTCCAAGGAAGTCACTTGTCCACCGAGATACACGTGGTTAGAAAAAGTTTGGAAAAAGAATGATGAATTATTATTTGAAACACTTTTCAGTAATGCAAATCCTGGTCATTAGTCTTTCTATCATTATCATTGCTGCTACCTGGAAATGGGCCTAACAGGGGTTGTGTGACTTTCAATTGTGATCAATAAAAATATCATGCTGCTAGAGGTTAAACAAACAAATGCCAAAATTGTTTTTTAATATTTATCGTACGGTAAGCAAATAGGTTATTATAATCACACCATCCATGTGAACTACCAGTATATTATCATATAGCAATTGTGGAAGTGAAAGCAAAGGTGTGTAAGGAAGGACCATAAAAATAAAAATAAAAAGTGTGAATTAAGGATGTTATGTAAAGAAAAAAAAAATTAGGTGAAAAAAGAAAAAGTTGGTCGCTATTCTAGATGTCAAACATGTACATGTAGTATAACTGGGCAGCACAACAGCCAATCCAATTTTAAGTCTCAAGAATAATTTACAGTTAATTAAATTAAGATCGTGAAAAGTCAATTAGACAGAAGATATATGTCAGTTATTATATCAACATTGTATAAAAGTGTATCCTACTTAATATAATTATTTACAATGTTATTTTAAATTTTACATTTTTTTTAAATTATTTATCTCTTTTTTGAAGTCAACCACGATTCTCAACAATTAATAATAAATAAAATATTCATTTTGATCATTATTTGTGTCAAGGGGTGTAATTATAGTTTTTGAATATATCAAAATTTAATAAACATGTCTCAATGTATCTTTAATTAATTAATTTGTTCATCGGATGGGTCTTTGATCAACTAATTTGGTTCTTGGGATATGTCTTTTGTTGGTTAGTATAATTCATGAAATTACTAACATTAGACACAATTTGATTAGTATAATTCATGAAATTACTGACAATAGACACACTTATAAATGTTTTTTCAATTTTAATACATTCATATACTACGATGACACTACCTCAGGTAGAGATCACAATGAGTATATACGGATACTATTCCGCTATCCTACTGTTATATATATAACATGTCGCTATCCGCTACTTAACGAATATATTTGACGAGTTTTTAAGTATATGTGAGTATTTATAGATATCCATTGATAAAAAATTATTTATGTTTAAAAATTATTATTTTTTGTTGCATTAAGTAATGTGTATTATCAATTGGTGAACTCAAAGTGAAAATGAGGTCCAAATATTTTTCAAAATATGGATAAAAAAAATGTTTTAATGTATAATTAATTTGATTGTAATATTTTTATTTTAGCATTTTAATAAAATTTATTTTTGTTGTAAAAACAAAAGGTCAAAATGAGATCAGTTACATGGTGGAAAATAAAAATAAACTTGTAACTAATTTTAAATAATTCTTGTGCTTGCGCTGTACTTAAAGTCTTGGATAACTGGGAGAATGTTTTCAAAAAAATTTCCGTTGCCGGGACTTGAACCCGGGTCTTTCGGGTGAGAGCCGAATATCCTGACCAACTAGACTACAACGGATCTTATTAACATTGCTGAAATTATAATATTTGTACTATATATAAAGTTTTAAAAGCCAACTATGGTTAATCCCGATTTTCAAACATTTCGAGTTTTAAAAGATACCATGTTGAGTTTGTCAAATATAAAATAAAAACAAATTTGGATTAAAATGATCATATATATTTTTATTCAGTTTTTAAAAATTAATATATAATCAAAAATAAAATAATAATAATAATAATAATAGACAAACATAAATAAATAGAGATAATTAAGTTATCCTCCCACATAATTGTTTTCTGCAATTTGGTCCTTTGCCCAAATGGCAAACGCAGCAGCAGTACTCATCGGCAATTGGACCTTGTTTTCTTCAGAAAAATATTTAATATTGATTTTTTTTGTTATTATAACATGATTAGTACCAAAATACGAGACCAAAGTCAAATCAATAAAACTGATTTCACAACCACAGAGCAATAGCCATATCCGCTTAGCAATCAAAAGAGGCCTATTATGAATATAAAATAACTGAGTCAAACAAAGGGGTTACAAGCCTATTATAATTTATGTTCACTTATTTTTCACCTTCTTTTCAAAGCAAATTAATGCACCAACCATATGACACAAGTTGTGCCCACAAGACATCTACAAGTCGCTCAAGTAACCACAAGATATATTCCATTATACAGTAGCAGCACCCCAATTTTGAACTTCAACAAAAAAAGATTAGACTAGGAGTTAAACTACACCTTTAGCAAGATCATATTGACACAGCTCCATCATTTTTTGACAAAGACTAAGAACCAAAAAAACATGTGAAAGCAGACAAGGAATTTTCTACATAAATAACTAAAATTTCATCCTTTAATTGAATTTATGTATGTATTGAAGGCTTTTTCTTTTTCATAAAAAAATTTTCAATTAAAAATGTTTAGAAAACTTATTATAACTAAATAAGTTTATATTTATTTTTTGTTTGTTTGACTGAAGTTTATATTTATAAATATATATAAATTAATTAACGATCCAAATTATTAAACTTAATTTCTGACTGAAATAATCATTGGGTTTATATTTTACTTAACCACTCGTCGAACTCTTGATTATTATAGTTTATTTTTCTTGAAACCACAAAGTTAAATGTATACGTTTATATAGAGGAGAGATCAAGTTACTCCAAAATTAAGAAACCACAATCATGCATGTACAAAGATATAGAAATCAATTAGTTGTAGCTATAGAATCTTATAATCAATATTTTACTTATATTTTTAAAAATATATTTTATGTTGAGTTGAATTGAATATATTCTATATTTGATCTATGCAATAAGAATTATTAATTTGACTGTTGAATTAATAAAATTTAATATCTACAACGAGTTATGAAGTAAAGTAAGTGTGAGTATGACAATAGTTAATAATGAAGTCAACGAACTCACATTTTATGGCTCTGTTTGGCAATGCAAAAAAAAATAAGTTATAGTTTATATCTTATAAGTTATAAGACCTGTTTCATAACAGTTATTTATGAGCTTATAATTTATATCGTTTTTTAGTAAACTAATGCAAATAGTTTATAATTTATCATTGTTTTTTCAAATTTTATCCTTGTTGCTGTAATTAAAATTATTTTTTACTCTTTATAATTTATTTATTAAAATTTAAAAATAAATAAATTTTAAAATAATTATATAATTTAAAATAAATTCAATAAATAATATTTTAAAATAAATAATTTAAAATATTAATTGATAAACTTTATTTTTAATTAAGAAAATCGTTGTATGTAATTTTACATTGTAAACGGAGCCTATAAGTATCGACAAGAGTTGTTTTCAAAATAATGATATTCAACAACAAAATTCTTGAGTACCAAATAATTACCTAAGATATTACTGTAGTAAATAAGAGATTAAAGAATATGTATGTACATTGTAAAATTATTTTACATCGACAAACTATCATCGCATGCCAACACATCAAAGAAAATTATATGCAACTTTTAATGTTATGACAAGTTGTGATTAATTATCATTCTAAAGTAATTTTACACTAACAATATATAATATTTAATTTCTATAAATAAATAAAAGAGTTAAATATATTTTTTAAAAGTTCAAATATGTTTAAATTATTTTAACTTAGAATAAATTAAATATAATTTTTTAAATATAAAATCTCAAAATAAAAGTAACAAAAATATAGTCTTATAAATCGAATTTTAAATTTATTTTTTGTAGATGAACTTTTTATATTGTTTTAAACATACTTATAAAAATTCATTCAAAAATATATATTCACTTAATAGGAATAATTAAAAATACATGCATGATAATTTTGTAAAGATTAAAAATTATATTTTAATTTTACAAAAATTACAATTAAAATATTAAAATTTATAGACTAAAAATGTATTTAACTATAAATAAAACTATCTCACAATTATAAAGACACTTAAAATTTCTCACAATTATATTAAAATTTATTTTTTTTCAAAGACATTCTTTTGTTTTGGGTAATTAGACGAGATAAAAGATACTATCATAAAGACATAAATAAACTCACTAGTAATTGCAATTTCTTAATTTCAAACTCGAGACATTTAATAATATTAAATTTATATTATTAACATTGTATTTTTTTAGTTAATTTTATTAAGACATAGAGAAAGGACATACCAACCCAACAAAAACATAGTCAGCTGAGTTATTTCTAATTAGCTATGAATTGTTTGACATTTAAAGCCGGAGTTGCGTTTTGCCAATAACAAACACAAACACATAGATAGTCCATGAATTAGAAAACAAGCATCCATCAACCCTTTCAATTCTTTTCTCATCGCTTCCTCTTCTTCAAAGGCCAGTTTCTCTTTCATTTTTTTTTTTCTGTTTTTTTTTTTTTTACTCCACTTTTCTTTTTGATGCAGAATTAATTTTTTTTTTCCTTCGATGATTGCGGTAGCTAGATTTATAGTTTTTTTTGTTTCCTTTGGCTGTTGCTCATTACTTTTTTTGGCATGTTCTTTCATTTATTTTCCAATTCAAGCTGCATAATGGAATTTCAGTATGTTTTATGCGACCTTAAATTCTGAATTGGGATTAGTATCTTAATTAATTCATTAACAAGTTTGGGGATTTTTTAAGATTATAGTTTTGTTGATTCAAATGATCATTAGATTGAAATTTGAAAGCCCCCTTTTTGTGTAGAAGTATATTATTACAATTCTGATAATAAGCAGAATTTCCCAATTTCTCATAATAAATGAAAAATATTAGTATACTTATGTTTGGTAATGTCACTTATTTATCAGTGGTTATTCATGCATATTTGCTGAAATATTCAAAACTGAACTTAAAAGTTGCAAAACCAATAAGGTTTGATCTCTTAAGTCACAAGAGTTACATATTATTTTCATTTATTTGCTTTTTAAGTAGAAACATGCTGATCTCACAAATCATCCTTTTATTTAACATGTTCAATTTTGAAAACAGGAATTGAGTGTTATTTGAACAGCTCAAGGCTTAGTGTGCAAAATTAACTCCAAAATCCATGGATAAAGGTACTCAAACGTTTTTGATATTAATTAACCGACTAATTCTTATAGATGTCAACGCAATTGTGTATGCTTATTAGATTGTAATTATCAATCTCTTCTTTCCAATATGCACAACATCATCCGGTCTTCATGCTTTTAAGTTTATCATTTTTGGACGATTGAGGTACTAGGTTTTAAGGTTCTAAATGTTACGTTTGAATAAAATAATCCTGGATATTGTTAACATTTGACAAGCTATAAACAAACTGCCAAAATCATGTAAAGAGTTTCATGATATATAATATGTTCCTTAGGGCCAGATTGTGATGATTATTCCTCTATGTAATAAACTTCAAATAGAAAGAGGAAATGTAACCAGACATTAGGCTATACTATGCATGCACCGACATAAATAAAAAACCTGTGGATTTGTTCTGTCACTCATAATAAGATCTTTCTAAGTTATAATTTATGTCAGTACTAGAATTTGTTCAAGTAAATATGTACTGAAAAATATGAAGGTAATCACCATTCACCGGTGTGGTCTGGTCTCCAAGCTTTCAAGTTCATCACCTAGTTTATCATTGTTTGGATGCTTGAGAAAGAGTGTGGAGTTGGCGAGGTCCATCTCGGATAAGCATTTTCCAATGAGATTTCCTTTGTTGTTGTAGATGGTAGGGTGGAAGAGAATGTTGATTTGAGAAGCGGTGTGGAATTGGTGAGATCCGTTTCTGATAAGCATAAGCATTTTGATCTTTTAAGACCCTTTGCTCGGAATTATTCAAGAGGTAACAATATTAGTGATATGTCAAATGATTTTGATCTACTTACGTTTTCATTACTTTAATGATTTAGTATTATTAAAACTGTTTTATCAAATTTGGTCTGTTGGAAAGCAAGGATTAGTATGTTAATGGCTCCAATGTACTTGTATCATCCCCATTTTTTTATATAGGGAGGGGGTATCATATATGTTAGTGAATAATTTTTCTTACTAGAGCTAATCTAATCGTTCAAAAATGTAAAATGTCACAAAGTTGGCAACTTATTCCTTGAGTGTGTTTGCTTGCTCAATTTTCCTTTGCAATTGTTACATTATAAAGATCAAGCTCCTTTTGGTATAATTGATGATGGAAACTTTCTGTGTTCTACACGTGATTTTTCGTGGCACTTAATATTTATTTCCATTATATTGATATAGATGATCCCTTCACCCTTTGTTCTTTTAGTTTGATCTTAGGGTCATATCTTACTAGAATTTAAAGAACTTACTTATCATGTTCTATGAGTATTGACTCATTAAATACAGCAATACAAATCCAATTTTCTTTTTTTTATGAAAAAACCATCGCTTAAATTTCAATATGTTCTTTGTTCGCCTGCTTAAAATACTTTTGCTTTATATGGCCATGGCAGGACAAGCAGGGGATGCAACGGGGCGTGAAAAGGGAAAGTATGTCTTAATTAGAGATCCAGAGGACTTCCAAACAGGAATTTATGATAAGCCCCTCCCATGTTTTGGATGTGGAATTGGATGGTTCTCGTAAGTAATTTTAAATCAACTATCTTCTCTGTTTCCTCATCTTGTCTCGCGGCTATGTTTGTTAAATTGCAGATTTCCTATGTTTGTTAAATTGCAGATTTCTTTTTGGATTTCTATGCCCTCCTATGTGGTACTATGCAACAATTCTTTATTTTGGAAATCATTATAGGAAAGACCCTAGGGAACGGGCGGGGCTGGGAGCTTCTGCAATTGCTGTAATCTCTCTTTCCTTTCTCTCCACTCTATTATTCGCTATTTGCTCATACATCCACTTGCACGTTTTAACTTTGTGCACTAAAATTAACAAGAAAGCTTTGGTAACTCCAACTTACAAGCCATGTTTCCATGGATCAAACATACAATTTATAAAAATAAATCATTTAAGTAAACAAGCCAAATTTCTAACTTGATCAAGCTGGCATAATGAGCCTGAACAGCTATAAATTATGAGGAATGAACTTGCCGACCAAGTTCCTTTTCTTGCATTGCAGATATTTCATGTTATTGTGTTTTTCCTTTTTGATACATTTTATGTTTTAGTATTTTACTTTGCTTCAGCCATGTCTAAGCTGGTGTGGTGATAAACTTGCAGGCATTAGTGTGCTCTGTATCATTGCTGATAATTGCAGCAATCCTTCTTTTAAAATCGCCATACTTCTATTTTTAATTCAAATGCGAAGGTGAAAATCGAGAAGCAAAAACATTTGAAAGCGATTCTGACGGCATATCAGAATCAATTGGACATAAGTATATAACAACTTCAAAATAGGTGGAAAAAAAATTGGATTTTGTTTGGGATTTGTGAAGTAATCCGGCGCAAGAAATCTGTCTGCTACACAAGTTGAGAAAATATGATATGTTGTATCCCTTTTTGTTTGATAATTTTTCTGAATTGATGTATACTGACAAGAAATTGTATGGTTTGTACATGAATCTCCCAAAATTACATTTTTTTTAATAACACGAGTGATATATTGAAGTGCTGTGTTCTTTTTTTCACAATAAAAAGTGCATGGCTAATAAAGGTAGGAAAGTAATCTATATAAATAAGTAGGAATCAGTTTGTATAAATTTTCAATATACATCTACAAAATAAAAAAAGTTAATACAATTTTGCATTATCGATTATTTTTAAAAGATAATCTTTTATGTAAATTGAAAGTACTTTTTACATTGTGTTCTTTTTTTCACAGTAAAAAGTGCATGTCTTGTAAAAGTAGGAAAGAAAGGCAAGTGCTCTCAAGAATTATGAAATTCTAACAAAAATTGACTATATTTTTTAAAATGGTTCTTTCGGTCTTAACGGCTGAAACATTGACTCATATGAAGATAACTCGATAAAAATAAGAGAAAACAATCCTTAAAGTTGAATTTGTTGAATCGATATAAATCAAATCATCATTATAAGAGTAAATATTAAAAAAATTGTTAAATTATACTTCTAAAGAATGTTATCGATTATTATTGGAGTTTTAAATAAATTTTAAACATGGATCAATAGTGGAGTTTTAAATAAATTTTAAACATGAATCTATAGTGGACACTTTAGAATTTCCCAAAAATGCCAGAAAAGTAATCCATATAAGAGTAAGAAGTAATCAGTAATCCATATAAGAGTAAGAAGTAATCCATATAAGAGTAACTTCGTATAATATACATTTAAAAAAAAGTTATACAATTTTTCAGTTTCGATATTTTTTAAAAGACAACTTTTTATGTAAATTGAAATTATTTTTTACATTTTGTGTGCTAACTTTTGCAGAAACTTGCGTGTATCTCTTAAGAACTTTTTTATACATCAGAACCAAATTACTACGAGTTCTCCTGCATATTTTATTTAATTGGGAAATTCTCCTAAAATTACAATCGAACATCATATAATAAAACATACTGACTTTTTTTTTTAATGAAATATAACATACTAAATTTCATATTAAAAAACTTGATCCATTAAGTGTTAAAACTTAACGCAATGAACCATTTTAATTAATAGAAAATATTGACACAAAAAAAACCCATATGATTAGATAATTATTATTCAATGTTTTGAGAATAATATACGAAATTGGTTTACGCCTACAATAACAATTTCAAATCTATACAAATAACATGCTCAATAAAATAATTTAAAAACAAATAAAAATCGGATTATGCTGTCTGATACGATTGCTCATAAAAAACATCCACCTCACTACGTTCAGAAAATTCGATGACTCTTGGCTTGTAGTTGAGCATGCTAAGCAATGGTATTACCATCTCAATATTTTCTTTGGTTTTTCTACAAGATGAGAACTGAATTTTGCACAAAGCAAATAAATTATTAAAATTATACGTTCACAAAAATTTTCTGAGGTACTTTGGAAGTATGAATGTTTATCAAACAATAGCAGACAAAATTGTAAACTCTTAATCATGACACCTCAAACAATGTTCAATCTTTGATCACTAATCGCACATACTTGTTCTCAACTGCAAATTTGGAGCTGGAATTTATCTGTAAGCAGAAGTTTGTCATCCAAAAAACAATATTATTTATTAATATTTAATATTATTATTAAAAGGACAATTTAACAGAAACAAAACTCAGTAGATGAATATACCTGCTGCTCAAGTGCCTCGCTTAATTCATTTTCATTTACTACAATACCAGATTCTTGCAGAGCTTTGAAGACAACTTTTCTCAGTTTCTTCATCTTCAAAATTCCATCAGGGTGCTGCCACAAGCAAAACAATAACCACATTATGTGCAGTAAGAAAATTAAATGTATATAAATTTTTTGGGCAATTTCGTTATAAATGTGATTGCAGAAACTATACTAACTCGAGTCCACCTCAAAATTCATTTTCTCTATATGATCATACCATGCTTAAAATAAACAGATAGAATCACTATAGCACAGTTAAATGAAGCAGAAAACAAGGAACGATATCGTTCAAAAATTCAGTGAACATACAGATTTCAAGGCTGTTTTGATAAACTTCTTCCATTTTATTTTGCTGTTGACAGCACTTGTACATTGAGGTGCTACTATCTCTTCTTTCTTCAACTTCTCTCCCTGAATTACTTCCCCATTTTCCGTGTTAACAGAAGTATCATTCTTGCATTTTTTAATAAGGTCACCCTCTAATGCTTCAAGTTTCCTCTTTTTCTTCTCTGACGAAACTTCGTTCCCTGGTTTCAAGTTATTTTGTTCAGAAGACTCTTGCGATTTCGGCAGCTCCACATTTTTGTCATTACTTGTCGTACCATTAGAAGCGGTCTCCACTGCACCCTTTGCATCAGGGGCAGAATTATTGGTCTGGACTGGTTGTTGCTGCGAAGCATGGAATGCTCGGGCTTTTGCCCTGTGTTTCTTTCCATCAGCATGGAGAAGAAGTGCTTGCTTACTTGTAGCTTTTGTATTGCAGAGACTGCAAGGCGCAAATAAGAAGAGCATAATGAATAGAACAACCATGAGGGTGACACAGTATCTAAGAAAAATTATTTCTTGGAGAAGAGAATCATCTACTACTTTATTATAAAATTCTCTCTTTGGCAGTTGACATTCATAATATTCACGATCTAAAAGTTTAAGACGGAGAAAAAATAAACAATAAGCAGCAAAATATTCAAAGAGAAAATCTAATTAAACTCAGAAAGATGCTCGGACTACTAGCATGCCCCTTCACAAACAAGCTTTGATCCAAAAGAGGCTTGCAGGCTAATAACCGGTTAAGACT
This sequence comes from Cicer yamashitae, assembly GCA_037974755.1. Classification (NCBI taxonomy): domain Eukaryota; kingdom Viridiplantae; phylum Streptophyta; class Magnoliopsida; order Fabales; family Fabaceae; genus Cicer; species Cicer yamashitae. The sequence continues at coordinate 3,117,481 of JBBPBQ010000002.1, forward strand.
CCTATATGATTAAAACTAATATCATCAGTGGCTGAAAGTATCTTATTAGACAGAATTATACCTCAAAAACCCATAAGGTGCAATGCTTACATAAAACTTTAGCATTGAACCTTCCCCACTGGCCACTGCATGATTCAACCATAAGTGAAAAGAATTTGGCTCAAAAGTGATTAAAGAGTATAGTTAGAAAATCAAGATTGTTATTTCAACAAACTCGCGATTTGTTATGATGTGCATTTAATTTCCACCTTTGATTTGTTAATCAATGGTTTATGGTTTGAAATGCTCCCTTTACACTTTAAAGTGCACAACTCGCTTTAGAGGAGTTGGATCCAGCGAAAAAAGACATGTGTTGCACATTCAACTTAGTACCTTAAACTTTCTACAATAGGCTCTGCTAATTCTTACATCCTCGGTTTACATTTAAATTAAAGGTTTAGACTATGGTCTTGTAACCTTGACGATCCCATGAACCATAAGAAATAATAAGAAGACTAAAATGCAAAGACTTCAAAGCCTGATTCCCATCTGAACAGGTTATGTAGAGCATGATAATTATGTTTCTCTCACAACTATTTAAAACTTATAATGCAGCATCTCAATTGACATTTACCCCGTAATTTGAATGTCACTGGTGACTACCATGGTAACTAGAAAGGGTATCCCTTAGAGTATATACCTACAGAACCAAGGAGGCCGTTCAGATAAACCCACATTAATATCAACTTCTGGCCTTTGCTTGCCATCTTTGACAGGCTTGGCAGCTGCAGCATTCAAAGTTTTGCCTTGGCCTTTTGGACCATACTTTTCCTAAAAATCAAAGCAAAATGAGGCGGTGAAGAAAATAAGATTGTTCTGTGCTTTAAAAGTTTGAACTTAATATAAAATTTAAATATGCTGACAAAAATAAAGGTAGACCGGACTAATAAAATGCATAATCAAATGCTAAAAGTGATATATCAGAATCACAAAACACAGTGCATAAAGGAGATAAATTAATATTAGGATGATTAATTAAGAGAATGAGAGACTAACCGCTTCGGTAATACATTGAGTGTGATCCTGAACGGTGTCTCGACCAAACATTTGGCCACAGTCAATGCACGAAAGCTGCATAGCACAAAGAACAGACAAAATAAGCACCGCATAAACGAGTGAAATAAACTTGAATTGATTATGAATGGAATTGAATAATAAGAACCTTGTTGGCGGAGCAAGTTCGGAAGTGATTGGGCAACTTGGGTTTTTTGAGATTGTCTCCGCAATCTTCGCATTGAAACCAAACCATGACTTCTAAGTTTGAAGGTTGTTGCGTTGATATGATTGAACAAAAATGTAGAACGATAGCTCTCTGTTCTGCAGCTAGCGTTAACCTGATTTGGGGTTTAAGCTTTCGGGACTCGCTAGGGTTTTCCGTTGATGTGGCCCCTTCGCTTTTATCTTTACTCTACCAATTTACCACGGAGGACCTAACTATTTTTTTGCTTTTTTCTTTTCTTTTCTTTTCTTTCAATTTTTTTTTTTTAATCATTACTCATTTGTTAATTAATTAGGACTCTTAATTTTATTGTTGATTAAATTTTAATTACATTTTTTATTAATTAGGACTCTTCTTCTTAGAATTTGAGGATTAAGAATATAAATAATATATCAAAAAGTGTTAATTTATTCTTTTATATTATGAATGTTTTATTGTGATACTTAAAATTATAAAATAGTGAAGATTTGTCATGTTCGTATTTGTTATCAAACATATTTCTAATATTATTATTTAAATAATTCCAAATAGACCATCAAAATCTATTATAGTTCATTTGAATACCAATAAAATGATAAAATTGATAATATGGTATAATTTTAAGAATCATTATAAAATATTGTTTATATGAAAATTAAATTGATGCAATCTTACCACTTCATGGCCAAATTGCATATTTAATTTTGCAGTTTTTTATGAATTATTGACGATATCAGAATAAAAGAGAAAATATATCAACGTGAGATTAATTATTACATAAAAAATGTGAGATTAGTTGATATGCAGTGCATATTTTTTTTACATATAAATCTAATTAAGTCATACAATAATATCACTTTGTTAGACTAGTTCATAGAATATATTCACAAATTTTACACTATGAAATATGATTATGGATTTACCTGTCACAAACTTACAAAATAATAAATTATATTGTTAAACAATTACAGTCATTATATATTTAAAAATGTTTGATTTTTATCATATTTATTTTAAAAGACATATATATGATGATTTATAATTGATTGTAAATATAAATTTGTTTGCACTTATAATGTATTAATATGAATCTCTATAATTAGATACTTGTGTAAACTTATACAAAATTACACATAAATTAAATCCTATCAATATATACAAAAGTTATTATGAATAAACACTTTATCTCAATTCAAATTTCCTTAGATCTCTATCAATTATCTCAATTTATTTTAATTTTATTATTGTTTTTAAACTTTTTTTGTTTGATTAGAAGTTTATATCATATAAATTATGCATGTAAAATATTACACTAATCTAAAATTGTTTACTATGTCATTGAGACTCACAAAGATTAATAATACTGAATAAAAGTGCACAAACTATTAATTTTAATATATCTCAATAACACATCAAATAATTTTATATTTGTGTAAAACTTTGTAGTATAATATATATGATATAAATTTAGATAAAAAGGATTGAAAGTAATATTCTATTTTGAATGTTTTAAGCATAGATGTCATAAAACACAAAATAAAGTAAAGAAATGAAACAATTTTATAACTAAAATACAAAAACAAAAACAAAATTCAAATAAAAATAACAAGATATGTGAATGGGCTTGATAAGTAGCGAGATCAGTAAAAAAAAAAAAAAAGAAGCCCAGCAGGCAAGTCAAGTGGATTCGAAAAGCTGAAGGGAAGAAACAGAGGCAAAGAACAGAGAGAACAGTGAGTTCACTTTTTTGCAATGAAACTCGGTGGAATCAAATCGGTGGAGAACGCGCACGATGACTCAGTATGGGCAGTTACGTGGGCACCAGCAACCGCTACCCGACCACCGCTACTCCTCACCGGTTCACTCGACGAAACGGTAAGGGTGTGGAAGTCCGATGAGCTTATCTTGGAACGCACCAACACCGGTCACTGCCTCGGCGTGGCTTCCGTAGCCGCTCATCCACTCGGCTCAATCGCAGCCTCCTCTTCACTCGATAGTTTCATTCGCGTCTTCGATGTTGATTCCAATGCCACTATCGCAACTCTTGAGGCTCCTCCTTCTGAAGTCTGGCAAATGCGTTTCGATCCTAAGGTAATTCATTCGCTTTGCATTTTTTTTCGTTCTTTCTTTCTTTACTTCACATTCACACAGTAAATTAACTGCATGTTTTTGGTCTACAAATTTGAGAGTATTATTTAGTTTTGGTTCCGTAGCTATTTGTGGTTGTTTCAGTTGCATCTAAACCTAGCTTATAAATTCAAAATAGAGTTGTTAACAAACATGAGCTTATAGGGTATTATTTTCTCTCATTTTTACCCGTTATCATCTTTGTTGAAATATTTAAATTTAAATATTAGTTAAAAATGTTTTTTTTTTTTTATTTAGTTTTATATGAAAAGTTAATTCAACTACTAATTTTACTTAACACTTCAAATTCAATCTGATAGTTTGTGTGCTACAAGCTAACAACTAGCTTCTCTGCTATAGTTAGCTTATCGGTTATCCACAACTTTTTATCAAATAAAGTCTTTATCTATGAGAAGTATATGTCTTATAATTCACAATAATTCTATTGGTTTGGTGCCAAAACCTATTTTACATATGAAAGCACTGCCTGCATATCAAATATCAGATATAAAAAACACCATATCTGAATTATCTCGCTGTTCATTATTCTTGCTGACTAGCTTGCTGAATATACCAAAATACTCAACAATCTTGCAATTTTTTGTTGTGGAATTAGTTCTGGTGTTGAAGATCCTGGAGAACTGCTAGTGTTCTTACATTTGCTTTTCTTTTTTTAAGTTGACGGCACATCTTTTGTGAACTTAAGGTAGTACTTGATTGACATGTTAGAACGGAACTGAACCATGTGCGTTATTTTTGGTGTATGGTCTATTTAAAAATAGAACAGACAAATTGTAAAAATATAGTACATTTTGGTTCCTCTAGAAAGGTAGAACGAAAAGGATCAGAAGAGAACCGTCCCTTCCATTCCATTTTGTCTTAAGTTACGTAGAGGAAAATCTGCTAAATCAGGACCCAGCTTACCTAAATGCTTGTTCTTAATCAACAGATGATATTTGCACTCTCATATAAATGCATCTGTTTTTTTTTAGAGAAAGGATTTTGCTTCCTACCAAGCCACTTTTTAACATCATTGCTGGAATGGGCTTAACGACATAGAAACAAACAGTAACCGGTTAACTGCCCTTAAGTAAAAGCATTTGTTGCCAATATTTTCTTGTGACACCCAATGGTTTCATATCTGTAGTATGCTTATTGATGTTTTATTTTTTTGGTCCTGCATGGGTGTGTTTGCAATTGGCAACGTATATCACATGAAGTTAATTGGTTAATTATATGATTTTCTTATTTGTCAGTTGTCCTGATTAAATGCAAATTTGTACCCTGGTTCTCTTCTGCAATAATGTAATTACAACTAAAATTCTTTTATCCCATTTTTCTCAATATTTGTATAAGACAACTATCAATGTTCTATAATGCTAAGTTTCTATAATTTGGCCATTCATGATTATTTTGAATTTTGCAAATGTTTTATTCTAGTCATGGCAATGTCCATAGGACTGAACACAACAATAGGAAGATGTTTTATTCTAGTGATGTATTAAGTATTAACACAAACAACCTTGCAAAAAAAAGTAGTTAATCAAACATGTGCAGTAACTGCAGTAGAATCACAAGAATTACAATGGAATGGAGTTCAACTCCTTGCAAAAACGCAAATGAAAACATAAAAGATATAAAGGGAACCTCAAATAACCTTGAGAGAGATACTCCTCAGGCACCCTTGCACCAACCACTCAAGTGAATTATTTCCTACCTTCTCCATGTAGTTACCCCTTCTATATACCCATTCTCTTATCCCCCGAACTTCCTCATCATTCTTGTGCCCCTTTCCTCTCTTACTGCCTTATGGCCTATTCAGTTATTCATTTTTCTCTCGCCGTCAACACATTTCACATATACCTCCCCTTCCCTATTTAATAAAGGACCTATTAATAATTGTGGGCCTAACATATTCATTTGAAATATGTCTTTTACAGCTCTTCCCAATACTTCAGTCTTCAGTTTATTATGTTCGGATATTCGGTACTTAACATTTTAGCATGACATTTCTTGATCTTTCTCCATTGCAAAGGATATTATTCACTCCCTTAAAATTGGGGCGAAAATTCAGGATAAGTGTGGAGAGTTGTATGAGAAACTCATCCCCGTATTCTTCACCCACTCTACTTTATGGTTGTAACATGTATCAAACTAACTAACTAACTTTAAGAATGTAAGTCGCAGAACAGCCCATTATTGCTTGCATACAGTGGCTTGTTCGATTCCTCTGCTCTTACCCTGAAAGCTGCTAGAAGCCTAGAACTATTTAATACCTTGTTCTGTTGATTCACTGTCAATATTGCCATTCTATGGAAACCATACGAGAACTATGTAAGTGCATCATAGGAGATGCTATTCAATGCCTTTCAACACTTGTAAAGAATGAGCATTTAATCAAGATTTGATAATCTTATTATGCTTTTGACCATACTGTAGTTGTTTAATCAATAAAAGTTCTCAACTTCAGGGTTCCATTCTAGCAGTTGCTGGTGGAGGCAGTGCATCAGTTAATCTTTGGGACACTTCCACATGGGAACTTATTGCCACCCTATCAATTCCTCGTCTTGAAGGACCCAAACCCACCGACAAAAGTGGCAGCAAGAAATTTGTCCTATCTGTCGCATGGAGCCCTGATGGAAAACGACTTGCTTGTGGCTCAATGGACGGCACCATTTCTGTTTTTGATGTGCCACGAGCCAAATTTTTACATCACCTTGAAGGTCATTTCATGCCCGTCCGTTCTCTTATTTATTCTCCTTATGATCCAAGACTACTGTTTTCAGCTTCGGATGACGGTAACGTCCACATGTATGATGCTGAGGGCAAAGCCTTAGTCGGGACCATGTCAGGACATGCTAGTTGGGTTTTATGTGTCGACGTGAGCCCAGATGGAGCATCTATTGCCACGGGTTCAAGTGACAGAACTGTAAGGCTATGGGATCTTACGATGAGGGCGTCTGTGCAAACAATGAGCAACCACACGGACCAAGTATGGGGAGTAGCATTTAGACCACCGGGAGGAAATGATGTGCGAACCGGTCGGCTTGCTAGTGTATCAGATGATAAGAGCATATCACTGTATGATTATTCCTGATTTAGATATTACATTATGTATCTTACACTTTTGTTGAGTGATATTGACTTTTTAATGCTTTCTTTACTAATTGATTTGAAGGAAATGTTTTGTTGGACTTGGATAGGCCTGTATGAGTATTTTGATTCTGTTTCCTTGTTAATGAATTTTTTCTAGTCATTGCATTTAAAATTTGAACTTTTTCAGACCATGTTGGAATTCCATTACTAATGTTGGACAAAACCGTTAAAACGCATGTGATCCTTAATTGATTCGGCCAGGTTGGTTTATCTTGATTCAAAACATTCCGAAAAGAGGTTTTTACTATGCACCTCCACACCTTAACCTCTCACCCCCTCATCTCATTTGAAATTACATTTTTGTCCTTTTGACTATTCAAAAAATTTTAGCATTCATTTTTTTAACCCCTTTTTCGAAACTTTACAGAAATTACTCCACCATTTGAAAGTTTACAAATTTTTAAAATATAAAAAGTAAGTAATTTTTCATAGTTTTGAAACAATTATTTTTGAAATTTTCGAACTTTTAGAACAACATTAAAGTTTCGAAATAGATTTCTTTTTCAGATTTTCAAAAGTTTCCATTAATACGAAACTTTTGAAATGTTAATTTCCAACTTTTTTTCAAATCTTTGGAAACATTGAAATGGAAAGTTTAAAAAATAAAAAGCTTGTTAATTAAAAATATGGAAAGTTTATATAAATGGAAAAATATATAGCTGGAAAGTTTATATCAATAATTAAAAACGCTCAGATCAGGTCAAACTTTTAGTAAATTGTTAATTTCGAAAGTTTCTAACAATTCTAAAGTTTCGAAATTTCTGCGAAGGTTTTATTTCAAAAATTTTGAAATTCTCGAAAGTTTGAAAAATCTGGAAATTTTCATTTCAAAAATTTCTAAAATGTTCGAAAGTTTTAACAATATCTGGAAAATTTTCATTTCGAAAGTTTCAATAATTTTTAAAAAAACTTCATTTCGAAATTTCATAGCTTTGAAAGTTTGAACAATCTGGAAAATTTTCATTTTCAAAATTTTAAAACATTTGAAAGTTTCAACAATTTATGAAAAAACTTCATTTCGAACATTTCAAATTTTTGAATGATACTTACTTTTCTATTTCAAATATTTTGATACTTTCGATGTAAGAGATAATTTTGTAAAGTTTCGAGATAGGGGGTGAAAAATTGAGTATTAAATTTTTTTGAAGGTTTTACAGATAATAAAAAAGGACAAAAAATGTAATTTCATGTAGAATGGGGAGTGAGAGGTTAAGGTGTGGGGGTGCATGCTACAAACCTCTTTCGGAAATTCGTGCTAGATTGGCAAGTATTATTAGGACAAGATAGAATAGAGACAAGATATGATAAGTAGAGCCGTCAAAATGGGCTAGCCCGAATGGGCCGGCCCGCCCAGCCCGCTAAAATATAGGGCTTGGACCTAAAAATTTCAGCCCGAATTTTTTCAGGGCTTTTGAGCCCGGTCCGAATAAACCCGTTACCCATTAGGGTTAGCCCGTATGGGTACCGGGTAGTCCGCAGTCCGCATAATCAATTTTAAAAAAAATAAAAAGAGTAAAATTGGTCTTAAAAAAAGGCTCGAACAAACAAAAATTAAATTGGGCCGAACTATTTAGCACTCTATTTAAATTTGATTTGAGTTTTTCATTTGTGCCATGCTAGACAAATCTAAGTTGTTTTTGGCAATTTGAACTTATTTTAATTTTGTGTGTTGTTTGGTTAATGTGTTGTCTTGGATAATGTGTTGTTTGAATCGAGTTTGTGTTAATTGGAAAATCCGAATTTCGAACTTAGTTTGTGTGTTATTTTATTGTGTATTTTTAATGATCTAGAATATCATATAAGTTGTTTTTAAATAGGTATGTAGAACTAAGTTGTTTTGAAATGGGCATGAAGAAATTTCGAACTAAGTTGTTTTTAAATGGGCATGAAGAAAATTTTTAAATTAAAAGAGTCGTAAGAAAATTAAAAAAATTAAAAAAAAATATGCGGGCTACCCGCCCAGCCCGCAACCCGTCTAGGGCCAGGCTCGGGTAGTATTTTAACAGTCCATATTAAAACAGGGCTTTTTAGCCCGGTCCGAAGAAACCCGCAACCCGTTAGGGCCGGCCCTAAATGGGCCGGGTAGCCCGTTTTGACAGGTCTAATGATAAGATAGAATAGATAGGATATGGACAAGATAAGGAGTTATCATGTGTTTGATATGCACATAATAACAAACTTGATAAGATTAGTTTATCGTATTCAGTATTTGATACACAACCGATAACCAAATTATATGATTTATATTTTGATAAAATGACAAATTTGTCTTTATAATCTATTTAACTTTTTTCTTTCAAAATAACATTCATATATATTCTTTTATAAATAAATAAAAAATGCTAAAAAAATGTAAATAATTTATGAAGTAATTTTATATACTTGAAAAAACTGTAATTTATATATCCATCACAATTGAAGAATGATCCACTGTCATAAAAATGTAAATAATTTATGAAGTAATTTTATATACTTGAAAAAATTGTGATTTCTCTATCTATCACAATTGAAGAATGACTTACTATTATAACATCATCTCAATTGATCAAACTCTCTAAAAATTTATCCCCTTAATCCCTCTATATCCATTAGTCAATTTCTAATGCTATGATTTTCATAAAACTGCATTGAAGAATGACTCACTATCATAAAAATTACTAAACAAAGTTCAATCATCTCTAAAAATATTTGTCATAACATTAGATATAGTATCACATTATTTTGTTTTTGTGAATTCATATTTACTTTATAAATGTATCAACATTATTATAATTATTAAAAAAAATAGAGAGAGGAAAGAGATCTAATTTCACCCATCATAAAATCAACCCAATATTGAGAAAACTATTTTAAAGTAAGATAAAAAAATACGGCTGTATTATTTAAAAATTTTGATTACCGTATTATATCCGATTGCTGTCAAACAAATGAATAGAGTGAAATAGAATACGTGTATTATATCTGACCATGAAATCTGAGCATCAAACTGGTCTTGTTTGTGCCCGAAATTTGTACTAAACCGTTGACATGAAATAAGTGGATTGTATGTTAAGATGCATTGCGAAATTGTTAACGGACATCGCATTCTATAGTATATGCTTAATTGCACATTTGTCAAATAAAATTTCAAGACGAAGAAATAATCACAATTGAATTATATAATTTCAAGATAATCGTGATTTTTAAATAGGTGTCGAATTAGAATGTTCTTTTATCATCAATATTGTTGCTAATTCTTATTTTCTCTCTAGCATTGATAATCTATGTTATTTGCTCTTCTTTATTTGAAGAGGTAATTATCTGCTCTTGACATCTTATAAATTGTGATTTGAATCACCATGTCATGTTAGCAATCGAACAAAAAGTAGTGCATTGCATGCATGTGATTAGACAAATACGAAGAAGAAGAAGAGTTATAAGCAATTGAAATTCGTGTAGTTAAAATCAAGCAATTTTGAATTGTAATAATCAAAGTAGAATGGAGTCCCGACTAAGTCTACACAAATGTCTAATATTTTTATAGTTTAATTGTGGTTCACTGTAATGATAAAAAATTTATACCGTAAAATCATCGTGGTATCATCTGTTTTCCACCCTCTTAATATTATTATTATTATATAAAACTTTGATTTTTTTGGCACAATAAAATTTTACTTTCAAACCATAGCGTTGTTCACGTGGTCAAATAAATATTTCTTTAAGAGATAATATCTTTTTTGTCAACTAGCCTGAGACAATAATATCTAAATGATTCAATTTAACGGCCTCTCCAAACAAAACAAGTTCGTCCACGAGCGTAAAAGAATTTTTTAAATAAAGAAAAAAACAATACTTTTATAATTTAATAATAATAAATTTATAATCGTTATCTTTTTTATTAATTTATTAATAATAATAAATTTATGACCGTTACCTTTTTTTTATTAATTAGTAACGTTAACTTCTTTTTAATTTATGTCATTTATTTAACATTTAATTTTATTATTATTATAAAAATTTAAGTTTAATTTTATTTTAAATTTAAATTAAAATAATGTATAATAATATTAATTGAAATATTTAAATTAATATTTTAAGTTGTAATAAAATTAAATATAATTAAAATATTAATTTATAAATTAAAGTTGTAGAACCTAATATGATTTTATTAAATTACAAAATGAATGAATTGCTTTAAGATGATATGGCAGATCCCATTTTATAAACTCATATTAAATTCATCTTTAGAGATGCTATAAATAAAAATTACTATTAAGGTTCATTTGACATGATTATTACACGTATAAAATGAAACATCTCTTGTTCAAAGTAACCAGCAACTGTTATGCACGATTATCATTGTACAAAATTCACGGTCAAACGAATAGCATAATCATGTGACGAAAGAGATTAATTCAACATCCACTCCACGCAACCTTACATAATTCCATTTTTTATGGGGAGGCCAACGGGAGATGGGCTCCCTTTCATGCATTACTAAACGTTTATTCCATGAGATTATTACACTACCAAAATACAATTAAATATATTAAAAAAAAAAAGTCGAAATCACTTTTACAATATACAAGTAAAACCAACACCAACTTGTTTATTATTATTCTTTTATTGGTACAATCAACTTCTTTATTCAAGTACAGTATGGTGTTTTCAAAATGTGTGCTAGTAAAAATGCGTTGACGAATTTCCATTGTGTTATGTGTATTGTGTAAGTATAACTGTAGAAAGTCAACACCAACACAAAGCATAACTAACATCAAAATCACATTGCTCAAGTATAACTGTAGAAAGTGACAGTAGTGACAACGACAACAACTACTACTACTACTTTGGGGTCTTACTCAACAGAAAATCCTTCAACACATCCATAACAGATCCAAATTCAGCCTTAACAGAAACAGGTGGATTAGCATACCTACCCATACCAGGAATAGTTCCAGAATGATAATCAATCTTACTCTGTGCAAATTTCAACCCATGTGCAGTACTTACAACCACAACCCTATCACTACTTCCGATAACCCCAGAATTCCTAAGCTTAATCAAAGCCGTTAAAGCCACACCAGTATGAGGACAAACAAACATCCCAGTTGAATCAGCAAGTGACATTGCATCCATCAATTCCTCCTCACTAGCTTCCTCAACTATTCCATTACAATTCTTCAAAGCAAACACTGCCCTATCAATTGAAACAGGGTCACCAATTTGAATAGCTGAAGCAAATGTTGTTTCAGCTTTAATTGCTTGAAAATCTTTAAACCCATTTTTATAATGCAAATACAATGGATTTGCATTTGCAGCTTGAGCACAAACAAGCCTTGGAATTTTATCAACAAGACCTAAATCTTTACACATTTTGAAACCTTTGTAAAATGCATATATGTTCCCTAAATTTCCACCGGGAACAATCACCCAATCAGGCACCTGCCAATCAAACTGCTGCAAAATCTCAATAGCAGCGGTTTTCTGTCCTTCAATTCTCAAACTGTTCAACGAATTCGCCAAATAAATAGGTAATTCGGAAGTTATTTCTCTAATAAGCTTCATACATCCGTCAAAATCGGTGTCGATGCTGAGAACCAAAGAACCGTTGGAAACCGGTTGAATCAATTGTGCTGTCGAGATTTTGTTCGCCGGGAGGAAAACAATGGAAGGAATTCCGGCAGAAGCGCAATAAGCGGAAAGTGCTGCTGACGTATCACCGGTAGAAGCACAACCAACACCGACTAACGGACGGTTCATTTTTCGGAGACGGTTAACCTGACTAACGAGAACCGTCATTCCTAAATCTTTGAAACTACCGGTATGGCTTATACCACAGTGTTTAACCCAAAGATCGTTCATGCCTACAAACTGTTTGCCAAAACGTTCAGCCCAAAAAAGATTAGAATTGCCTTCGAAAGCGCTTACAATATCGTCGGGGTGAATCTCAGGTAGGACCCACTCTTTTTTGCTCCATACACCTGAACCATAAGGCCACGTGGTTTTACCGACGCGCGAGTCAAAGAGGTTGCGCCAGTACGCGCCATCAAATTTCGCGAGTGCTTCCATGTCGTGATGGACATCGAGTAGTCCACCGGAGTTACTACGGTAGACGATTTCGTCGAGGGAGTAGGATTCAGGGGAATCGAAGGTAGCATTGAAGGGGACGTACTTGGCGGAGAAGTTGTTGGTATTGGAAGGGTGGCGGCGAGCTTTATCTTTTATGCTGTCGGCGGCGGAAGGTGGTGGAGAGTGGTTGTTGTTTGCGGCGGTGATAGGAGTTGGATCGAGTGATGAAGCGGCGATGAAAAGAGAGCGGTTATTGTTTCTGTTGGAAGTTAGGTGAGTGGGTTTGGAGTTAAAAACGAGGGTTGAGAATGAAGGGTGAAACAGAGAAGACACCACCATTTTTTATTTTTATTTTTTCGAAAAATAAAAAATTTATTAGTGTGAGGGAAGATGAGTGTTGTTTGGGGTGAATGAATGGGTGGCTGGTGTTATTTATTTCATTTTATGGACAGGGTTCAATATTAGGAAACGCACCACTTATATATTCGGAAACGCACCAATTATGCGCGTGGTTTTTACGCATCCAACAACTTTAAATACTGATTTAAATATAATTTTTATCTTTATTTTTTATTAAACATTTATGTTAGTCTTTTATTTATTTTTAATTCAATTCATCTTTATCTTTTATCATATTTATTTTAAATAATATTCAAACAGTTGTTAAATTAAGTATTCAACTTTAATGTAAACGAAATAAAAAGATCGATAATTCTAATAAACATCTTTCATTTAAAGGGTTTATATATGCTTAAAAAACATGTAATAATTTTTTTTCAAATGCAAACTTAATATTAGGTTAAATAGATTTTCTTTTGAAATAATATTATAGTAAATATATATTATAAATTGTTAGAAATGATTTTGATGACTAAATATTGTTATAATGACTTAAATATATCACTTATAAAAAATAAATAACCAAAATTAATATTAAATAAAAGATAAATGATCAGAATTATATTTAAATCTTTCATAAATTAAAAATGAATGTTAAGAAAAATATATAAATGAAATAAATAAAATAATATTTTTATTAAATTAATTCTTCCTCCTTGTGGTTTTAAATATATAAAAATAAAAAGTCAAATATATTTTATTTAAATTTAAGTTAAATACATTTAATTATTTTAATAGTCAGTATCAATAGAACTATCAAATATTACTGTATTTATTATTACCATAAATAAATATAAACAAACGATATTCGTAAATCTTAATTTAATAGGCAAATATGTTGATATTATTACATTGCACGTTATGTTTTGAATTTGAATTCGAAACATAGAATATTTGTGAATTAATTATAATATTATTTACCATGTCTTTAAAAAAAATATTGACTTGAAAGAAAAAAGATTAGT
>JBBPBQ010000002.1:3137317-3174994 GCA_037974755.1 Cicer yamashitae
ATGATGATTATTTTAGTGCTTGGACCAATACAAAACTACAAAGAGTTATTATTTTAATGATTTAATTACAAATATATTATAGAAAATTTGACATTATTAATTTGGAAATTATTAAAACAAACTACCATAGACAAAATTTGCTAAATTAGTATATTATTATTATTTATTTGAGCTGAAATAAAAAAAATGCAAGGGGGGAAATTTAGATGTACATGAGAGTGACACTTATAAATTCTCTTATTCAATTTTTTTTTTTGCTTTATAATATATAATAATAGATAGTAGTTGAGATAATTTTAAATACAATTAAAATCTATTTTGTAATGACCCCTTAAAAAATGATTTGGATTAAAACTCTTCCAACAATCTTAATTGATAAGAGTTACTTTTACTTGATTGCATTCAAACATAAACTACACGAACACATCAAAGTATAATATAAATAAATTTCGTTTTAAATAAAAAAACAAAATCAATTATTTCAAATCAACTTAATAATAAAACAAAGGGCTTGTTGTATGTTTGGTTTGTGTAATATAGACGAAATTTGATTTTGATTTCAGTATTTTTTTATTTTATCTCTTAATTAGAGATTCTCTTGCTGAAAAAGTTATAAGAGAAATGAGTTATATTTAATGAATTTGAAATTTCAAAAACCTACGTAGTATAAATTATGTCAAAAATTAATTATGTGAGTTAGATCAGAATTAGTAATTAAAAATTTACCATTTACTTGTTTATTAATAAATGAAAATAAATTAAAAATAAATAAATAAATTGAATTGAAGAAGGTTTTTTGTGTGTGTCATCATAATCTTTCCATGCCCATTTTCTTTATTGGATCAACATATGCTATGAACCTATAAAAGCAAAACGTATGCTACGAATACACAGATCTAACCAAATTTAAAAATCAGGCATTTGATTATAACTCAAATTCCAGACCACCCAATAAGTGGTATTTGATTATAACTTATTTGATTATAATGCAATAAGTCATATTTGACTCATTTAAAGTAAGTTTTTTCTTTAGATAATAAAATGAATAATATTGATTATTGATTATAAAATATATAATTATTATTTTGTATATATGTCTAACTAATTATAAATAATTATAATATAAAAAATAATTATAAATTTTAATTTATTAATCCCTTCGCGAGTTGCATTATTCCATTTTTTAAATTTTAATTGATGATTATAAATTTTAATTTATTAATCCCTTGCGTTTTTTACTTTATCCATTTATTGAATAAAGTAAACAAATGATAAATTTTAATTGATAAATCCACTCCCAACAAGGTTTTGACATGTCTGATGCCACATCATCCTTTTGTAATTTCAAAAATTCATTAAACAGCTAAAAGTAAGAGAATCATATATCACAATGATAGAATAAAAAATTTACAAATATCAAAATCTAAACGATTGATGACACATTAAATCTAAACGATTGATGACACATTAAATCTAAATTATTGATATAAAACGATGTTAGTTTTTTTTTAAAATACTAATATTTAACGGCTACTGTGCCGTATACAAGGATGCAACTTTTTTGTAAACGGTGCGTGTTAAACTTTGCCAGACTTAACAAAAAGTTTAAAATATAAAAAAACACAAGTTGTACTGTATTATAATACAAAATTAGTATATGGATTCTATAAATATTTTAATCAATAATTTTATTTAATTAATTAATATGAATATTATTATAATATTTATTAAAATCAATTAAATTAAATATTTTATTATATTTATCAATTTAATTTAAACCTCAATAATTATATAAGCTGTTTCAATAATCAAAATTAAAAACTTAATTAAAATAATAAATAAAGTAGTTTTAATATAAATTTTAAAGATAAAATTTAAAAATTTAATAATATTAATTTAAATTATAATTAAATTTATTTTTAAATGACATATCATTTAATTATTGATAATTTAATTTAAGTAGTATTTAATTTTCAAATGGTGTAAAAGTCCACTAGAAAGAACCCAATTAATGGTGATTTTGTAATTAACGTCAGATAGGTGTCGTAAAGTGGGAGGGGAAATCGAAATTAATAATTTTGTCGTCCATTATTATTTCTAATTTTTATTATGCGTGCAAAATTGGGTTTAGAGCCCAAAATACCCAGCGGGTGGTATGTTGTGCACACCACGAAAATGTTAAATCGCCAGCCAATCCCATTCACTTCCTTCTCACTGACCCCACCCGACCATTCAGCAAACAAGAAACCTCATTTTATTAAATTATTTTATTTATTTATTAAATTAAAAATTGAACACATAAATTAAGAGAGAGAGAAAGACTGAAAGAAGACCTAGCATATCAAATCTCTACACAAAGAAAAAGCAGCTACTGTAGCTGTCTTCTCATTTACATCATTTCTACAAAAAAAAAAAAAAGACTTTGGAAAGAGAGAGAAAAAAAAACCAGATACAATCGCTGAGTTAGATACCTTTTGTTCTGTTGTTCTTTATCGTTTTCTCCGGCTTCTAATTTTAGCTTCTTCCTTCTCTAAATTCTCTTTCAAACTTCATAACTAATCGTTCTCTACTGTCCGATCTGACTCACTGAGTTCCCTCTTTCCGCTCCACTCGGATGAGTTAGTCCGTAACATCGCTCCGCATTAATCGCCATGGTAATATCGCTCTTTCTATTCCTTTGACTATCTCACCTGCTTCGTTGAATCTATTTGGACTTCGATTCGATTTTATTTTTTATTTTTTTTTATAAATATTTTTTTAATTCTTATCTATGACCAATATCTTTGGGGGATATTATTGTGTTTTTAGCCTAGTTTTATTAGTTAGGAATTTTGATTATTTTTAATTTTTTAGAAGCGATAGTTATGATAGTCGATCTGTGCATTATTCAAAATAAATTGTGCAAAATGAAGTTTTCTGAACATGAACGGGTGGTATATAAGATCGAGGGTTAATTTTGGATATTTAATTCTGTATTTAAGCGGAAAATAAAAGAGGATACACAGAATCAGCCAATTTTTATTGGTATTGGACAATAAATAAATCAACTTCCAAAATTACCCTTAGAATACTTTGTACACATGAATGCAATGATGGCTACAATTGGGGGAAACATTCTAGTAATGCCGCCAAATTTTTCATAAAAATCTTAGTACCACAAAATTTGTCATGAAAGTTATTTTAAATAGAACGGCTGCACTTATGAGGAGGCCGCAATTTCATTCTTGGAGATCGCTCATGTGACGAGTGGAAGCTAATTTTTGGTTATAAGTAGAACAATAGATGAGAAATTGATTACTGAAAGCTATTTTACTGTCATATTTTGATGAGAGTTAACGGAGCTATGAAGCTATTTTACTGTCATATTTTGATGAGAGTTAATGGAGCTATGAAACTATTTTACTGGCATATTTTGATGAGAGTTAATGGAGCTATGTTTACTCTCATATGTTGATAACTAGTTGATGAGAGGTAATGGAAACTATGTTTACTATCATATTTTTTTATTAGTGGAAGCTATATTTATTGTTATAGTCACACCATTAAGCAAAACAGTTCAAGCCAAATTCATGCTAATATCAATACTATTTTTTTGGTTGGATGCTAATATCAATACTATAAAGCATAAAAAACATGTTTTCCTATTTACATTGACATAGTCAGAACTTGTGATTAATCTAGTGTGATACTAGCGGTATTAGTTGGATATTTTTCTCACAAACTTAAACACATGCTAATACTCTAACAAAAGAATTGCACTAATATCTCAATCACAAAAAATTAAACATCTTTCAAAATCAACTCTTCATTTCATTCAAAATTGCACTAATATCTCAATCACAGAAATGCAACAACTTTCAAAAACTAATACAAAGAATCCACATAAATCTTCAACTTCTCGTAAACCCCTTTATTTATTTCTTCACTTTCAAGACCAAATTTCAATACTTCGTTCACCAAAAATACAGTCTCACCTCTGATCTCATTCATTGACTCTTTTTTCTTTAGTGCGGTCTCATAAGATTTCACATCACCTCCAAACAATGGACCATAAACTAGATGTTGCCATTTTTAGGTATTAGGAGGAACAATACAAATTTTATTTGAGTAAAGAAGAGAGTATGGTATGATTTGAATGCCTTTTTATTATGTTTTGCAAAGAAAAGAAGAGAGTAGTGGATTTTTATCTTCTAACTGTAAATGAGAATAGTAAATGACATTGAAAATTGGAGTAAGAAAGTTTGAGTTAAATGAAGTGTATTACGGGAAAAATAATATTTAATATAGTAAAGATTGCTGAAAGTTGCGTATATTTTGGATCATGAAAGACTAGTTTTTTTGTTTATATTCGAAACCGGAGGGAGTATATATGTAACTTGATTTTGGATTTTGATAGAATCCAGAAAATATTACTTGATGAATTTAATTATCGAGTATTATTACTACATAATAAGTCATTGAAGGGAAGTTGAATGTTAAGAAAAATATATATACTGTATAAATTATTTGGCATATATTTCCCTTGTAATTATGTTTGTTGTACATTTTTAAATGTTTGGTTAAAAGGGGAGCAACTAAGTTTTGATTCAAAAAATTGTGCTATTTTCTGAGGCGAATCTCATGAATATGTGAGAAGAGAGAGGAAAACAGAATTAATGAGAACAGAAAAAAGTGTATACAAATAACTTTGGTCATTGGCAACTCTGTTTTGCACACATTTGTTGACAAATTCAAAAGAAAATGATATTAACACTTCTATGTTTTGTCGTTTTGAAACTTATGCTTGCAGCACAATCTACGGCGTTTAATGTTATATTCACCGACATATATAATGACAAAGCCAAACCACATATGTGATTGTAATTTGTGCATATTATTTCCAAAATTTGTACTCACTTATTGTGATCATTCGCCATTATTATTTATCTATGTATCTAACATTTGTTATTTTATATTGTTGTCAATTGATTTAAACATTTGTTTGGTTTTGTTCTTTCTTCTTTATCATAAATTATTATTCTTTCTGTTAAATGAAAATGAAGTTTAAGTAGTGTTCATAAGTCCTGTGTACTAATTATCTAAATCTATACGGGTTGATAATGCCATTAACAACTTGGTTACATTACATATATGGCTTTGCCTTTAGTAGCTATAATTTTTTACTGTAGAAAAACTACTTATCTTCCATTTTGTGTATGTCTGTTGGGAACATTAGCTTCAATGAGAAATTATTTAGGTTTTAGCAGATGATATAGATACCTATTTATAAAATGATTATTTTCAAAATTAATCCATTGCTTTTGATTCATACTGTGGAATAGCAGCAGTGTTTTTTTCTCTGAACTAACGTTTTCCTTTGAATGTTCAATATGTTTGTCTTTGCAGTCTGCACCAGTAAACATTATTGTTGGTTCTCATGTCTGGGTTGAAGATCCAGCACAAGCATGGATTGGTGGAGAAGTTACTAAAATCAATGGCGAACAACTCCATGTTCGCACCGGAGATGGGAAAACGGTGAGTCAAACTATCTGTACTGTGTGTAAGAAATTGTTTGCATAGATTCTCTGTTTTGTATATTGTTTTTGGGTTATTGAAAATGTTTTTCTAGTGCTTCTCTAAGATTCTAGCAGGGATAAATCACTTTTAGGAATTGTACGATAATTTTCTTATACAGTGCAATTTTGTTAAATTGTGTCTTTTATCTGTATTTTATGGATTTGGCTCCTCTAAAGTGAGCAGCCCACTCTACTTTAAAGAATAAAGTGAGTAATATTAACCATTGATGATCAAACGAATAGTTGATATTATGTGCACATGCACGACCAATCATGGGTGGTTATAATATCAACCATTGATTCACTCACTTTACAAACTTCTCACTTTGGAGGAGTCAAATTCGTATTTTATATCCCTAGTTACAGATTTTCCGCTTTGACCAGTAACTAGACAAGAGTAACTTGAGCTTACTGTTCTTTTAACACTCGGGGAATCTGGTTGTAGGTTGTCAAAAGCATCTCAAAGGTTTTTCCCAAGGACAATGAAGCCCCACCTGGAGGTGTAGATGACATGACAAAATTGTCATACTTGCATGAGCCAGGAGTTCTGAACAACTTGGCAACTAGATATGAACTAAATGAAATCTATGTTAGATTCTCAAAATATCTACTTTTTTCATTTAATAATAGTAAGGTTGTTTATGTTGAGTAAGAGTAGAACTTGTGAATACTATAATCACGCCACTCCTCCATCATCATTGCAGACATATACCGGAAATATCCTGATTGCGATAAACCCATTTCAAAGGTTACCACATCTATATGACACTCACATGATGGAACAATACAAAGGAGCTGGATTTGGAGAGTTGAGCCCCCATGTTTTTGCAGTTGCAGATGTTGCATACAGGTGATAAATGTCAATATAATATTATTTTCTTATGTTCTTTATGTATGGTTTGTTTATGACCATATTTATGTTTTTATTTGTGTTAGGGCAATGATCAATGAAGGAAAAAGCAACTCAATTCTGGTTAGTGGTGAGAGTGGGGCTGGTAAGACAGAGACAACAAAAATGCTTATGCGATATCTTGCATACCTTGGGGGCCGATCCGGAGTAGAAGGGAGGACAGTTGAACAACAAGTTTTAGAAGTAAGATGTAGCAGCATCTTTTTTGTTTTGTATGGCCCATCCTTTATATTACTTCATTTTATTTCATATTTTGTCAGATATGTAGGATGTTAAAAAATGTGGAAACTGTTTTCTCTTATTTTTGGTTCTGTATTAATTACTTTGCAGTCTAATCCAGTTCTTGAAGCATTTGGCAATGCCAAAACAGTGAGAAACAATAATTCAAGGTGAGTGCTGACAGCTGCATGAAATATCAAGTAAAACGAAAATTGTCATAAAATGGTTTGGCAAAGTGATTGCAACAATGTTGCTTCATAGTAGAACCAAGATATATCAGTTCAGTTAGTCATTGGCTAAAATCTATGAACACTTAGAATTGTGGGTTCTGTTTGCCAGCAATATGTTGCATTAATCACTACACAATAGAAAAACATTGTTCTCTTCTTCAAATTTGATATAAGATGTATTTTTCATGTTCCTCCTGATTTTGAGATGCAGTCGTTTTGGTAAATTTGTTGAGATACAATTTGACAACAAGGGAAGGATTTCTGGGGCAGCTATACGAACTTATCTACTTGAGAGGTCCCGTGTTTGCCAAATTTCAGATCCTGAGAGAAATTACCACTGCTTTTACCTTCTTTGTGCAGCACCAGCTGAGGTAAAAGTATTCTTTCTTTATAGTGCAGTTCTCCCGTATCTTTGTCACAAAGATCAGGTTCTATATTAATATGTCATATTTGATGATTATAACTCTTCATTCTGTAGGAAAAAGAGAAGTATAAGCTTGGAAGTCCTAGCTCCTTCCATTATTTAAACCAATCCAACTGCTATGCGCTGGATGGAGTGGACGATGCAGAGGAATATCTTGCAACTCGAAGGGCAATGGACATTGTTGGAATCAGTGAGGAGGAGCAGGTTACTCTTCCTGAGTCCTTTTTTTTAACACCATGGGATTTTTTTTTTTGAAAAACTATGAGATTTTTGTATGTTGCTTTAATGATATAGACCTATGTTTCAGGAAGCAATTTTTAGGGTTGTTGCAGCAGTTTTGCACCTTGGAAATGTTGAATTTGCAAAAGGAGAGGAGATTGACTCTTCTGTCCTTAAGGATGAGAAGTCTAGGTTCCATCTTAATACGACTGCTGAGCTTCTTAAGTATGGCCAACACAATCCTTGTATGCATATCATATGCATTACTGCATTATGATTTTGTTGATATTCTGTATATTTTACCATGGAATTATTGTAGGTGTGATGTTAAGAGCTTGGAAGATGCACTGATCAAGCGTGTCATGGTAACACCTGAGGAGGTTATTACAAGAACACTTGATCCTGTTGCAGCTATCAGTAGCAAGGATGCATTTGCTAAAACTATTTATTCTCGTTTATTTGACTGGTAATGAACCCTGAGCACTACTTTTATGTATACAATATTGCAAGCCATATATAGATCCTCTCTCTTGCAACAATGTGTTCAAAGAAAGAAAGAACTATTGAAAATAGTTAAAGCTCAAATGTATTATATTGAAAGGCCAAAACAATTTAATTCTTACTATAGGACGGTATAGAGTAGCGAACTGGAATTATTGTTGCTATCAGTAGTCTCCAGGAAAAACTAGTTATGTGATTGGACCATAATTTTTCTAAGGGTCATGCTAACAAAGCCCCTTAGGGCACTTGATAAGCAACCAAAAAAGGAAATAAAAAACAAGTTTTGAGTGAAAAATATCACTTTTTTTCTACATTTGGATTCTTAACAAATGCCACAAGGGCACTTATTGACATTTCCCTTTTTCAAAATATAAATTTCCTTTCTTCAAGATCTCATATTCTGACAAATTCTCATTATCTG
The DNA here is from genome assembly GCA_037974755.1 of Cicer yamashitae. Taxonomy (NCBI): domain Eukaryota; kingdom Viridiplantae; phylum Streptophyta; class Magnoliopsida; order Fabales; family Fabaceae; genus Cicer; species Cicer yamashitae. Next base: position 3,145,797 of record JBBPBQ010000002.1, read on the forward strand.
TTTCAGGCTAGTGGAGAAGATTAACAATTCAATTGGGCAAGATCCAAATTCAAAATCTATCATTGGAGTTCTTGATATCTATGGGTTTGAAAGTTTTAAATTTAACAGGTGAGCTAATGATATCATCTAGTATTTGTGGTAAGTACTTCAGTATTTAGCCTTGTATCTGATAAATTTCGTTGTCATAGTTTTGAGCAGTTCTGTATTAATTTTACAAATGAGAAGCTACAGCAACATTTTAATCAGGTATGATAGTTTCTTGTACAATTTATGATTTATATTCTATAATATTTTCTCCCAGATAATTGAGTTTTTTCTTACTAAATGGTTGCAGCATGTCTTTAAAATGGAGCAAGAAGAATACACTAAGGAAGAAATCGATTGGAGTTACATAGAGTTTGTTGACAACCAAGATGTTTTGGATCTAATTGAGAAGGTATTTCACTGTTGCTTGCTCGCTTGTTGGCTGCCTCACGATCAACTACAAGTATAAAATGTATTTTTTTAAGTGTGTAGCCTATCAAATGTTATTGAAGGGAAGTACTTGCTTTAGTTGTATTAGCACTTTCTCTGTTTCCTACACAATAAATTCTTGTAATGATGATTTCAATATTCATTCTTTTGCAGAAACCTGGAGGAATAATTTCACTTCTTGATGAAGCCTGGTATGCATTTGCCAGTGATTTCATTGTTAAACTAGTATTGCTTTTATGTTTGATAGAAGCTAGATGCATTGTCTTTTCTGATGCCACTTTCTTTTACTATCTTAGTTTTATGATTGTATGGTATTTCCAGTTTTTTGAAAGTAGGATATATGTAAAACTTAATATCAGGCATTACTTGAACTCTGTAGTTCTGCTTGGACTCATGTCAGCCTTGTTGTGTGAAACAGTATGTTTCCTAAGTCTACACACGAAACATTTGCTCAGAAGTTGTACCAGACATTCAAAAACAACAAGCGCTTTATCAAACCGAAACTTTCTCGAACTAGTTTCACAATATCTCATTATGCAGGGGAGGTATCTTTTCTCTTTTTTTATTGCATGTTTCCTTTCACGACATTTTATTTATTTATTCATTTTATTAAACTTTTGCTTTAATCTATTATTTGCCTTGTTTTTGACTATTTCTCCTTTGTCTAGGTGACATATCAGGCTGATATGTTTCTTGACAAAAACAAGGATTATGTTGTGGCAGAACATCAGGATCTGTTGATAGCCTCAAAATGCTCATTTGTGGCAGGTCTATTTCCCCCCTCTCCAGAGGAGTCTTCAAAATCATCAAAGTTCTCTTCGATAGGATCTCGCTTTAAGGTAATAATTTATACCACTCCTCTTCTGAGTTCTATTGTATTTCATTATTATGCAGTCTTTGTGATATTCCTAGCTCAGGTTTGTGGGGTTTTGATTTAATATTTTACTAGTAATTTTTAGTAACTAGTAATAAATGACACAATTCTGAAAATTGCAGCTACAACTTCAGTCTTTGATGGAGACTCTAAGTTCAACAGAACCTCACTATATTCGATGCGTGAAACCAAATAATGTTCTCAAGCCTGCTATTTTTGAAAATCTCAACATTATCCAACAACTGCGCTGTGGTGTGAGTATATATCACTCTTTCTTTGTCTTTGTTAGCTTTACAAACTTGAGCATAGAGTGAAAATATCTTTGGCATGTGTTTACACTTGAAATTTGTTTGTCTCATTGTTATTTGATTTAGGGTGTTCTAGAGGCAATTAGAATCAGCTGTGCTGGATATCCTACAAGACGGACCTTTTATGAATTTCTCAACCGATTTGGTGTTCTTGCCCCTGAAGTTCTGGATGGAAAGTAAAGCTCATCTCCTTGTTGGGCTGTTCTTATACTTGAATAGGAAAATGACTTTTTGGTTTTTCATGCAAACTTATGTCTCGTGTTTCTATGTTTTCTTGAGCAGTCATTATTTTATCAATTGATTATTGGCTTCTTTTGCTAGCATGTTGTGCCCGTTTACTTGTAAATTGTTTTTACTTGCTCCTTTTCAGTTACGACGACATGGTTGCATGCCAAATGATCCTGGATAAAATGGGTATGAAAGGCTATCAGGTGATTCAATTCTCCTTATAACTTAGATATGTTGGCGATTGTCCATGGGAGGGTCAATTTTATTAAAGAGGACCAGCAAACCATGTTCAATTATTTTCCGAATAAATGGCACCCAGGATATGTATACCAATCTTTAAATTGTTCGTTAGAGAATACTATTGTTGGGGGATTGTTGCATGATTCCCATTATATAACTTGGGTCTTCAGTATCTATTTGGTGTGTGGCCCATATAAAATTCACCGTAACAATAAAGAGTACATTGGATAGAGCGTTTTTGTAGTATTCTTTATCTTATAATGCATGCATGATAGTCACTTAAGAATACTTACACGACTAATGAGGCTTGTGGAGCAACCTAATGCTATTAAATGTAGACTATCACTGGGAAAAAGTTAATGAGCAAATAGACATATTAGCTTATAGGCGTATCTGTTTGAATTATGAACCACTCTGTAATCTCTCCATAATTTCTACAGGACTTACGGTGACTCCTGAATTGAAAATTTGTCTTTTTTATTTTTATTTTATTTTTATTTTTTTCCAACTATTACCATTTTCATCTTGTATTTTGTTAAACTATTCAGAAGTATATCTATATGAATGAATTTTGTAAACAATGAAGTCATACAAGATTTTTAATGGTTTACCAGATAGGCAAGACGAAAGTTTTCCTAAGAGCAGGCCAAATGGCTGAGTTGGATGCAAGAAGATCCGAAGTCCTGGGAAATGCAGCTAGAATCATCCAGAGGCAAACTCGTACCCATATTGCACGCAAGGAATTTGTTGAATTGCGTCGAGCTGCAATTAGTTTGCAATCTAATTTGCGAGGTACCCCTAATCTTCTCATTACATGCTTGAGTTCTGTTGCTACTTTGTTTAGTGGTTTGTGACCTTAACTGCATGTTTAGAATAACTCAATCCCTAGAAAAGAAATATATATATATATATATATATATATATATTTTTCAACAATTTTCATTAAAATTTCAATTAAAGTAAGCCTGTGGCATATTTATCCCCTGTTAGTTTGGTGTTTTAGTTCGTAGCATTTTAGAATCCATGCAGCACTAAATTAGTTAGGATTTTCTCACAAAGTAGGTATCTTCTCATGGTTTGGTCTGTATAAACTATTTTCTTTAATATGTTTCTTTTCAATAACAAATAGGAATATTGGCCCGGAAGCTCTATGAGCAGTTACGACGTGAAGCAGCAGCTGTGAAAATAGAAAAGAACTTCAAAGGATACATTGCTAGGAAATCTTACTTAAAAGAACGATCATCTGCAATTATAATACAGACAGGTTTAAGGGCTATGAAGGCTCGTGATGAATTTAGATTTAGAAAGCAGACAAAGGCTGCAATTCAAATTCAGGTTCTCTTGTTGATCTTCTTAGTTAGACTGTTAAGTTGAGAAAAGTAAATCATGTAATCTTTTTACCTGCTATAATGATACTTTCTGTTAATCTCTTCAGGCTCATTTGCGTCGGCATATTGCATATTCATATTATAAAAGGTTGCAAAAGGCAGTGGTTGTTACTCAGTGTGGTTGGAGGAGAAGGGTTGCTAGAAAGGAACTTAGAATGCTGAAAATGGTTTGGACGATGCTCTCTTTCATGATGTTTGTGTAATAAGTGAACTACGTCTTGCTTTATAAGAATTTGCTCACGGAATTAAATTTTGTTTAATTGCATCCAGGCTGCAAGAGAAACAGGGGCTCTCAAAGAAGCAAAAGACAAACTAGAAAAGCGTGTTGAAGAACTTACATGGCGTTTGCAAATTGAGAAGCGTTTGAGAGTAACTTCATTATCAAATACTCAGATACATCTATTGCCATTTTAATGGCTGACATAATGTTGCAACTTTTAATATCATAAACTTGTATGATTTTAACTGATTACAGACTGATTTGGAAGACGAAAAGGCACAAGAGGTTGCTAAGTTACACGATGCTTTACATGCAATGCAAATACAAGTTGAAGAAGCAAATGCTAGGGTCATCAAAGAGCGTGAGGCAGCACAGAAAGCCATTGAGGAAGCACCTCCAGTTATTAAAGAGACTCCTGTTATAATTCAAGATACTGAAAAGATTAATTCTTTATTGGCTGATGTCAATAGTTTGAAGGTATTTTTATTAGTGATACACCAGTATTTTAGTAATTTATAGCGTTTTATAGTGAGTAATTTGCAAGTTTCTAGTAGGAAAAAATGTTCAAAAGGGAAAATGTATGTCTTCTTCAACTAAATCATCCAAAGAATGCTATATTTTTTTGTTTCTTCTCCCCTTTAACTTTGACTCTGATTGATTCTCTCAAATTAATGTTCAAGGCATCCTTGTATTTCATTACATCTTTTTGAAGATATTGATTAAATAATCAATTTTTTGAAGAAAAGACACTTACCTCCCTTCAGGCCTGCTTGAAAGACAGTGTAACTTGAACAAATTGCTATTGCTCCACGATACACCATTGAGTACAAAATATTGTTAAATAGCCACTACTGCGGCGCTCTAGCACTATAGCATAGCGTAACTTGAACAAACCGCCATTATCCACGATCCACATTTGACAATACTGTTGAAAGATACACATGTCCCCTTTATTTTTAATAAACACTCACCACCTTTATTTTTAATTAGATTCCACTCACCACCCATTTTAGTTTAACTCCAGAGGTGGCGAGTGTTTGTTCAAAAATAGAAGGTGTGTATTTGTGTCATTCTAAGCAGACTTTGAGGGGATGGTGGGATATCTAGCTTTTCTGTTACGTATAATCGTTGATAGTTGGATTGGATTGTATTGATATTACTTATCATTCAATCGCTTTCTTTACGTAGAAAGGAGGGATAGAGCAAGGAAATTTTCATTAATTGTTGTATGGGGTGCTTTAGCAACATAATACTTATTGACTCCCATTGTTTAATACGTGATACAGGAGTCACTGCTATTGGAAAGAGAGGCTAAAGAAGAGGTCAAAAAAGCTCTGGCTGAGGCTGAAGTTAGAAATAAGGAGCTGGTTAAAAAAGTTGAAGATTCTGACCGCAGAGTGGATCAACTCCAAGAATTGGTTCAGAGGTTAGTAATGTTTGATGAGTAAAAAGATCTCTATAGTCATGAGTACTAAATGTATCAAATTTCAAAATAAAAGAGCCAACAACCAAAGTTTTAGATATAAAACATTTATCTGCTTTTACATAGTAGCTTAAACTGTTGAGATAGTTGATTCATTACATGGTATTTGGTCCTCTATGACCAATTCATTTTGAAATTAAGCACAAGCTTAGTGAGCCTGTGCACTTATCTGTTTCAAGGTCAGAGGGGCCCTTGCTTGAGAATCAGGATGCGTGTTAGATATAAAACCATTCACATGCTTTCACCTAATGTGTTAGCTTTTGGCATATATACGTAATAAAAATCCAGGATGTATCAACTTTCATATTTTAACTTGCATTATTTGATTATTTGATTTTTCTATCCTTTAAATCTGTAATGCATCCTGCAATTACTACTAGCCTACTACTCCCTTCGTTCTAAAATAAGTGTTGTTTTATTTTTTCAATGTCTAAAATTTCAACTCTACCCTCAAACAAGTCATTACACCTCAAGGTACCGAGTTCAAATCCCTTGGAGATAGTTGTAAATTGGTCCTTAATGCCACTTTGATTAATTAAAATTTCCCCCTTTCCCACTTTTTTTTATAAACAAAGTCATTACACTTCACCGTGCATGTATGACAGACTAATACTTGATAGTTAATGAGGACTATTTTATAAAATTGTCAAACTCATTCATTCATTTATTGTTTTTCTTAATCTATGTGAACAAACCTTAAACTAAACATATATGGGGACGTTTGTTAATACAAATATGATTAAATTTTAAAAATTACTCTATACGGAGCAGATTGGAGGAAAAAATTTCCAATTCAGAGTCAGAAAATCAAATTCTTCGGCAGCAAGCATTGGCTGCATCACCAACAGGAAAAGCTCTATCCGCAAGACCTAGGACAGTGATTATTCAGGTAAGAAAACATACATGAGGTCATCGCTAAAACTATTGTATATGAAGAGTGACTCACTACAGGATTTTGTGCATGAGATGCAGAGGACACCAGAAAACGGGAATGCTCTAAATGGTGAAGCAAAAACTGGATCAGTAAGAGGATACTTTTTTTTTAATTAATTTTGGTAATGGAACATTATGTTTAATCTGTTAAATTCATACCTTCTGTATATTTTAGGATATGACTCTTGCTCTATCCAATGTACGTGAGCCTGAGTCTGAAGGAAAGCCACAGAAATCTCTCAATGAGAAACAACAAGTGAGTGGCTACATATATGTACTTAACAATGTGAATCTGTGATACATGCTTCAAATTGCCTTTTCAATTTAAATAATTTTTCCTTCGTTTTCTTGACCATTCCTATTGAAAATTTTCACTTTCTGGTTCAGGAAAACCAGGACTTGTTGATCAAGTGCATATCACAAGATTTGGGATTTTCTGGGGGCAAACCTGTTGCTGCATGCGTCATATATAAATGCCTTCTACACTGGAGGTCATTTGAAGTTGAAAGAACAACTGTCTTTGACCGAATCATTCAAACAATAGCTTCAGCTGTTGAGGTAATGTCACACTTTTGAGTTACTTGTGTAAATATTTACGATGCAGTGGTTTTGCATTTTAGCAACTTCTGAAATGCCCAAAATATGTTACTGACATGTTCTGCATCACTGAAGGCCCAGGATAATACTGATGTATTAGCCTATTGGTTGTCTAATACATCTACTTTATTGATGCTCCTCCAACGCACTCTCAAAGCAAGTGGAGCTGCTAGCTTAACACCACAACGCCGGAGAACAGCATCATCTTCTCTGTTTGGAAGAATGTCTCAAGTAAAAATCAACTGCTTACCCTTGCTGAATAAATTATGTCACTTTATGTAGGTTTCATTTATATGCTACAGTTTGATATTGATTGCCTTTTGGCATTTTAGGGACTAAGGGCATCTCCTCAAAGTGCTGGATTGCCATTTATAAATGGTCGAGGTCTCAGTAGACTTGATGGTTTACGGCAAGTAGAAGCAAAATATCCGGCACTTCTGTTTAAGCAACAGCTTACTGCCTTCCTTGAAAAATTATATGGAATGATACGAGACAACCTGAAAAAGGAGATATCCCCATTACTTGGACTGTGTATACAGGTAAAAAAAAATTCAGGAAATGGCAATAAGAATTTTGAGAAATTTGCATTGATTAAGGGCCCTTTAGCAATCAATCAATCAATCATGCCTGGCTTTTAATTGAATGTCATTTTTGTTTCTTACTTCTACAAGAATCATAACCAATATTTATGCAAATTAAACAAAATATAAATTGTTTATAGAGACTATCAAACACGCAGGACATACATAAGGGAGGCACACTGTGCCTGTAGTGGCTGATTTATAACTAGGAAAATATAACTTCTCTCTTTTTACATGATCATTGAGAAAGCAGTTCATAGAAAGGAAGAGTTTTCATCTGCTAATTGCACCTGGACTATCTTCTTCTTTTATGTTATATTTTTTTCTTTTACAAGTAATCCCTAAATCACCAGTAGGTACTTGTGCATATTCTTTCATTTCTTTTCTATATGCAGCAGTCACAAGGTTTCGGCTACCCAGTAATTGATAAGCTTAATTCTCTGGTTGTATAATATATTGTTCATTTTACTATCTTATGATAAAACAACTGCAGGCTCCAAGGACCTCCCGTCAAGGTTTAGTAAAAGGGCGCTCACATGCTAATGCGGTAGCTCAGCAAGCTTTAGTAGCTCACTGGCAAAGTATTGTGAAAAGCTTAAACAATTATCTAAAGATAATGAAAGCTAACTATGTGAGTTTCCCTTTCAGTTTCTAGTTTCTACATTTCCATTATTAGAGTTTGATCTTAATCTGTTAGAGGTCTGGTTTAACAGGCACCACCTTTCTTGGTCCGCAAAGTTTTCACACAAATATTCTCGTTCATCGATGTTCAGTTATTCAACAGGTAACCTCTTTCTCCCATTTTGCATTGCATGCCATATTGCAGAATGCAGACTTTTTCATGGACTTAATCTGGTCATTACTTGCAGTCTTCTGCTGCGCCGTGAGTGTTGTTCATTCAGCAATGGGGAGTACGTAAAGACAGGTTTGGCTGAATTAGAACAGTGGTGCGTCGAGGCAACGGAGGAGGTGAGCACCAAGCAACTGATTCAGATTGTTTACTTTTCTATTTTACGATCTTTACCTCAATCTATTGTGTGTACAGTACTCTGGCTCAGCTTGGGAGGAACTGAAACATATCAGGCAGGCAGTTGGATTCCTGGTAACAGTCAGCTTTCATACATATTCAAAATAAATTCAATATTGATATCTTACGTAGATGACTGAATCTCATTTTTCTGTTTCAGGTGATACATCAAAAACCCAAGAAGTCCCTGAATGAAATAACTAAGGAGCTTTGCCCTGTGGGTGCTTTCTCTTTTTGTATTAACTATTCATGAGCTCACAATTTGCTCTGATTCTATTGCTAAGTATAACATATTGGTGTTGCAGGGTCTCAGTATACAACAGTTATATAGGATAAGTACAATGTACTGGGATGACAAATATGGCACTCACAGTGTGTCTACGGACGTAAGTTAACATTGCTAACTTTTATTTTGTCATTAATCTGTTTGTAATATTTCTACGGTTGAATTGCACCTCTTTTGTACAATTCCCAAGGTGGGAACACCTGAGATGTGATAATTCTATGCACTATGCAGGTTACAACAAGCATGAGAGCTATGGTATCCGAGGATTCTAATAATGCCGTCAGCACTTCTTTCCTATTAGACGATGACTCGAGGTACAGTATCACTTCTGGAACCAGTTTAATATTTCATTGCTTGCCTTTGACTTTGCTGTAGCATTTTTCTTTTTAACCTTTGGATATGGATGCAGCATTCCATTTTCGGTGGATGACATCTCCAAATCCATGCAACAAGTAGAAGTAGCTGACGTGGATCCTCCTCCATTGATACGTGAGAACTCAGGGTTTGGGTTCTTACTAGCTCGCTCGGAGTAATACACACATAATCGTTGATTATTGCCTCTAATGATCCATCTTGTGGGTATCCCCAGGGCACGGCACAAAGATGCAGGTGCCAAGCTGTGCATATAATTTTACTTTACTCACGTGTATAGTATATTTTCACCAACCCAGGCTTCTAATATTGGTGAGTTGCCTGGGTTATCATTTTTACCCATCGAGTTTCATCAACGCGAGGGGTTTTGTTAAGAAGCCATGTTGCAAGGCACGTGACAAATGGCGATCGTTGGTACAGCCATACAGGTTGATGTCCAGTTATTGTTGTCACACCTGCCCAAGGTTCTTTTCTCATTTTGTTGGTTTGCAAGTCTTATTATATGTGGGTGCAATTAGTGACTCCATGTATTTTATAGGGCATATTTGTTTCATGTGGTTGCTATTTGTATTTGCATTTGCATTTTATTTATTTATCAAGTTTAAACATAAGTTAGTTTTTTTGAACGGCTGAGTTATAATGAGATAACTCAGTGCACCTGTACAGACGTGTGATCATTTATTTGAATTTCATTTATTTATTTTGAAAGCCACTTGATACACAATTATTTCTGGAAGTTGTCGATTTTTTGTTGTCACCTCATGCTTTTCTTTGACATTATTTACTCAAGGTAAAAATCTATTGTAGTGATAACTTATTAGGTATGAAAGGTATGTATACTTGATTTCATTTTATGAGAGTATGTATACTTAAGCGAATAAACATTATTGGTTACAATAAGTTACAACTGGAAGTCCTTCTGAAGGTTTGTTTTATACCATGTATTCAGTTCATTGCCGTGCATCATGTTTGAAAGGTTTTGCTATCATTTTTACCTTCGTAGTGTCGATGATTTGATAGATTCTTATGATAATTTTACTATAGGATGTACTTTTATGTCAAATAGATATAGATAGATGCGGGCTTAAGCTATTATAGCCACTCAATTTCATTTTAACCACTTTTTTTTATAACTAAATGAACTAACCGCACTTAATTTCTAGTGTCAATGTCTCAATTTTTGTCAAAACCAGTGTCCTTACTAAAACAAATGAGGCAGAATGTTGTAAAATGAAAAAATGGCACATTATGTATTTTTTTTTTTGTAATTTGTAAAGCTGATACTTCACTACAAAATTGAGACACTACAGTCCATCGCATAAAAGAGGAGACATATTAACAAGTATCCATTTGCCTTTTCTTTCCCTCCCCTAATGTTAAAGAGGGTGACACATTAACAATAACTACACTTTGTTTACAAGTATCCATTTTAAAGAATGCTAGCATGAGAAAAGAAAAAGAGAAACATGCATTTATAGCTCCACTTAGGCACTTACCCAAATTGGTATTCTTAACACCACGAGTGAGTTCAAACAAATACAACCACATCTAGAACAAAACACATGGATATTAGCTCAGTAAGTCAGGAATCAGATGTCCCAAGAACAGCATTGTTGAACTTGCCATCATTTTCACTCACTTTTGTTTTATCTCTGATTTATGTTTCTCCTTAAGAATTGCCTGCTTAGGCATTACTTCCAACAGAAAACTTCCTCCATTCCATACTGAAGCAGAAACCTTAAGTATTTGGAAGACTACATGCAATTCATATGACAAGAATATGGGGACAGTCAGTGCCATGGTTGCCACAGTAAATATGCCTTGAAGAAAAATGTACATTAGCATACGATTTTGATCCCCAAGCACCTCACTTAATCGCCACCATACGTTGTTTGCTTTCTGAGCTTTTTTTGATAGTTCCCTGTGAAAGATTGAAGTCAACAATGAGAAAGAAAAGTAAAGTGTATAAACTTTGAAATTTAAGCCCTTTTCAGAAAGTCTTTTGAAATAGCATTAGATATAAATTTATGACACTGACACGTTCGATAAAAATTTGAAAAAATGAATTAATTGAATGAATGAAGGTGTCAATGTCAGACACTGAGACTCATTCAATTAGAAGCGTCGGTACTTCAGAGACTTTGAGAGCGGGACAACATTTACCTATAGGAAGTCATGACTTCAGGATCTCTCAAAAGCCTTTGTCGGCGTAAGACATTGACGATGAGGAAGTATAGAATCTGCCACAGGGTGTAAGCTATTAAGGGTACCAGAAACAGCCATGTCCAAAGATAGGATTTATCTTCAACATAAGGCCATGTAGCTCTTCCAACAGATCCTTCTGGATGCATAGCTTCAAAGGTTGCAGGATTCCACCACCGAATGGTAAAGAAAACAATTCCTGGAATGAACAATAACATCAAAGGTATCATAAAAGTCAACAATTATCATTACAGTTCCAAAAAGAGAAAGTCTAAAAAGGAAGGTGGAATTTACCAGGTAAAAGATGGATAAGAACACTGACAATTTTATCAAGAGAACTGAAAACCAAGCTGCAGCGCCAGATAATCAAAGCCCAAGCTAATGGACCCTGCAAATGTATGTAGTTCAAAATACATAAACTTTTTTTTTTGACTAATTTTTGTTTATATTTAAAACGGGAGTGAGTAATTTTTTTCCAAGTAGTCAAACTACTAGGGATAAAGCTCTTACCTCAGCAAAGGAAAAGCAAATCATGAAAAGCTTCTCGTTCCTAGGATAAAAAAGAAGATCTACCAAGAATATTGTATTTGCATAGTAGCAAAAATCCTGAAACACCAGCAATCATGTGATTGATTTAGTTCATTGCTTATAATGCAAGTAATTAATCCTTCATCTTGTTTATTTGGTAATAAATGTTAATGAGTAGTCAATGAAAATAGAATACTTACCAATAAGTAGTAATGCCATTTCTTGAATCTATAGTATATCCAACGAAGAGGAACAAAGATGAAGTAGAACAAACAATACACATAGGGAATGTGTTGGGGTCCTAGTGAATTAATATGAAATGAATTAATTGATTAAAAGATAGTACTAGTGAATTAATAAATAATGATTTGATTGAAAGAAATGCAAGATTGAATGACACACTTACTTGCCCCTAAGAGGAAGCAGAACCCACCATACCCAAGAACCCCAAAAAGATGAGTAGCCTTTTTGATGAATTTTTCATGTTCTTGAGCTTTTTTGGCGATCTTAACGGCTTGTTTCGATAGCATCTTCTTCATTATTATTCAAATGAAAACAATGGTTTAGTTACCTTGTTGGACTCTGCTTCATGTTTGTAGCTGCTGCATGATCATCATTCTTCATTCATTTCATTACTTGCCAACTTGCGTTTCTTGAACACAGTTAATATTATACTAACTACTAACTAATTCATTCTTTTTCATTTCTTAAGATTTTCAAGGAGATGCGGTTAAACTATTTTCCACTAACGTCCAATAAGAATTCTTAAATTTTTCGTTAATATATTATTATGTAGATTTTAAACACATTAATTCTCTTCTACATATTTAGTGTGTATTGTCGTGAAATTAAAATAAAAAGTTTGAATTGAAAAAACTAAATATTAAAATCAATATAACAAATAACTAACATGTTCTACATTTTTTATTGCAATTGGTAGGGGAAATGGTGGGGAAAAATTGTTAAAAATGTTTGTGAAAAATTAAAACCAATAAATAACCTATCTCTCCAAAATCATGTTTATCGGGGAAAAAAAATTCTTCTTTATAATTATTGGAAAAAAACTGAAGTGATATATATAATATATAAAGTTTTATAATAATTTCTAAAAAATAGTATCTTTTACTTTATTAATGGACCTTAATATACAACCTAATACTAAAAAAGTATTACAAAGGTCAATCAAGTACGAAAAAGGGTATGGAATTTGGAATTTTCATGGAAGTATCTACTTGAGTCGTAAGTGATGTAGTATACTATTTTCTTAATTAAAAAATACAATAAAATAACGATAACGACGATTGAGAAACACCAAGGAGCATAACTAGAAGATTCTGCTAATAGCATTTCAGAATTGAAAAAGAAAACAGAGAATAAAGGTGAAATGTATAGGCAATGATAATTGCATAAATAAATTAAGTAGAAACAATAACAAATAAATATATTTGTAAAAATATAACAAATTAAGAAAAGTTAATTGGCATATACCTTAGTGTTAAATATTTTGAAAGTTTTCAACAATACCACGGTTATAATTGAAAGAATATTTTATATAAAAAGTATATTTTCATCATAAAAATTGACATATTCATAAATATTTTGTTGTTTTATGTTATAAATTTAATAATTAAGATTTTGTCATATTCATTTATTTATTTATTGTTTTAGAGACTTTAACTTTTATGGTTTTCATATAAATTTGAATTAAATTATTTTTTTATTTTTAAATGTAAAAAAACTTTGATATAGAAAAAGATTTTCTTTTTTGAAAAAATGATAAAAAAAATAAATAAATATTGGCCGTTAAGTTATTTAACCGTTTGAAAGAAGCAGCGGCATTTGAAATGAGAGAGAAAGAAAAGAAGTGAGCAAAGAACAACAATTATCCAACCTATCATTTCCGTTACAGACTTTTAATTTAAATTTTTTGGCTTTATCTTCTTCTTCTCGTGTTTTCCAACACCACCTGGTAATCCTTGTTGCTTAATTACATGCTATATTTGGTTGCGTTTTCTTTTTCATGAATCATGAATTATTTATTTATTTATTTATTTATTTATTTATTGAATTTTGTGTTCTGTTTTATTTTATTTGAATCCGCAAAAAATAAAGATAATGTTGCCGAAAATTGAAGAAGAGCATAACACGTTGTTACAAGATGTTGAAACTATTAGAAAAACTCTCTACATGGAAAAAACCCTTTCTAGGAATTCAACATCATCATCATCATCAAAATCCACAGACAAAGATCCTAAACGAAACCCTAATAATAAAGAAGATAATTTGAAAAAGGATAAGAAATCCATATGGAATTGGAATCCATTAAGAGCACTTTCCCTAACAAGGAATAAGAAATTCAATTGTTGTTTTTCTCTCCAAATCCATTTGATTGAAGGTTTACCTTTGAGTTTCAATGATTCTACCCTTTGTGTTCATTGGAAGAGGCGCGACGATCATTTGGTGACTCCTCCTGCTAAAGTGATTCAAGGTTCTGCTGAATTTCAAGACATTTTGAGTTACACTTGTTCAATTGTTGGAAGTAAAAGTGGACCACACAATTCTGCAAAATATGAAGCTAAGCATTTTTTGCTCTATGCTTCTGTGGTTGGTGTTCCTGAACTTGATTTAGGGAAGCATCGTTTAGATATCACAAGGTTGCTTCCTCTTGCTTTGGAAGATCTTGAAGAGGAGAAGAGTTCAGGGAAATGGACTACAAGTTTTAGGTTATCAGGAAAGGCTAAAGGTGCTGTGATGAATGTAAGTTTTGGGTATGTAGTGGTTGGTGATAACAACATTTGTGCTCCTAATGTATTGACTTCGAGGCAAAATTGTATGGCTTTGAGTGAAACCGATATAAATCTGTGTCAGTATTCGCCTCGGTTTCTAGATGAGGTGAAGGATCTTCATGAAGTATTGACGTCATCAAAATCAGCAATGGAAAGTTCAGCAGATGTCTTGTATAAGAAAATTGATGATGAAAACACATGTAGTCCCCTGCACATGAAACATGAACTTGTATTAAAAGAGAATCTTGAGCCAATCAAACTTGATGCATGTCATTCGCCTGATACTGAAATAGGAAAGCTAGTAGAACATCAGGGTAATGAAAGAAAAACATGTAGTCCAGTGTATGGCGAATCTGAATTTGATGTGTTTCAAGAAAGCTTGGAGACATTTGAGACAGATGATTATTCATCTGAGTCTGTAAATGAGAATTCTGATGAATGTGATGATAATCTTTCTGTTGTTGATCAAGGCATTGAATTCAATGTCAGTGATAGTTCTAAGGAAAGTGTCGTGGTACATGAACTTTCTAACAAAAGCAATGAGTTATGGACGAAAGAACTTCTCCTGCAAGAAATAGAATCAGCATTGAATAGTGTCTCAGAGTTGGAGACAATGGCATTGGAATCTCCCAAAATTATGGAAGTCACATCTGAGTGTAAGTTCAGAAAGTCACAGAGCTTGGATGATTTCACCGAATCAGTTGGCAGTGAATTTTTGAGTATGCTAGGCGTAGACCATAGTCCAACGGGCTTTAGTTCTGAAAGTGACCCCGAGTCTCCAAGAGAGTGCCTTTTAAGACAATTTGAGAAGGAAGTTGGGTCTGAGGGTTTCTCTTTATTTAATGTGGATTATGATGAAGAAGAAGAAGAAGATTGTGGTTATGATGCTTCTGATCAGTGGAATTTCTCTACAGGTATTAGAGCACCATCCTTGTTGCATGATCTGCAGGAAGGGCTTGAATTTGAAAATGTGAGGAGCAAACCAAAGGGTCACATACTAGAAGACTCAGAAACAGAAGCCTTAATGCGTGAATGGGGTTGGAGTGAGGAGTCTTTTCAGCATTCTCCACCAAAAGGCGTTGCCGGTTTTGGAAGTCCAATACCTCAACTACCTGAAGAGCCTCCTAGATTACCTCCTCTGGCAGAAGGGTTTGGTCCTTTCCTCCAGACAAAAAATGGCGGATTTCTACGGTCTATGAATTCCTCACTTTTTAGGAATTCTAAAAGTGGTGGGAACTTAATCATGCAGGTTTCCAACCCTGTTGTTATGCCTGCAGAAATGGGTTCAGGGATAATGGAGACTTTGCATTATTTGGCATCAGTTGGAATTGAAAAGCTTTCGATGCAGGCAAACAAGTTTATGCCTCTTGAAGATATCACAGGGAAGACAATACAACAAATATCATGGGAAGCTATGCCAAGCTTAGAGGGAAATGGCAGGTATATTTTTTTTATCAGTAAACTTCGGTTATATTATGAATAGTCATTACTTTCCTTTAAAATTAAAATGTTTCACCGTCTTATTGAATTTTCGTCACTTTATGTAGGCAATGCCATTTGCAGCATGATTTGGCAACGTGGAAAGGTTCTTCTTGCATGCAAAGGGGCTTGAAAGAATTATCATCTGGAATGAAGTCTGATGAGTTCAGTTCAATTTCAATTGGCAACCAAGGAGGTTCAGGATTCTTTTCATTGGAAGATCTTGCTCCTTTGGCTATGGATAAAATTGAAGCACTTTCGATGGAGGGTTTAAAAATACAATCTGGGATGTCGGAGGAGGATGCCCCATCAAACATCATAGCAAATTCCTTTAAAAATATTGCTGGTCTCCAGGCCAAGAGGGTTAACATTGGAAATTCTCTTGGCCTAGATGGAGCTGCTGCTTTACAGTTGTTGGATATCAGAGACAGCAGCGATGAAGTTGATGGGATAATGGGACTATCATTAACTCTTGATGAATGGATGAGACTAGATTCAGGTGAGATTGATGATATAGATGATATCAGTGAACATACTTTCAAACTTCTTGCAGCCCATCATGCCAACTCTTTCGATGTTGTCCGTGAGAGTTCAAAAGGAAGGAAGAAAAAAGGCAAAGGTCATGCCAGGAAATGTGGTTTGCTAGGAAACAATTTCACAGTAGCACTAATGGTGCAACTTCGTGATCCTCTGAGAAATTACGAGCCAGTTGGAACTCCAATGCTTGCTCTTATACAAGTGGAGAGAGTGTTTGCCCCACCAAAGCAAAAGCTTTACTTGACTGTGTCTGAGGTAGGGAACAATACTGATGAAGATAATGAGTGTGAAATAAGAGCAAAGGTGGAGATGAAAGAAAACAAAGATGAGAGAAGTATTAAAGAAAAAGGCATTGCTCAGTTCAGAATTACAGAAGTCCATGTTGCAGGTCTTAAGATTGAGTCCCAAAAAAAGAAACTTTGGGGTACATCAAGTCAGCAACAATCTGGTTCGCGCTGGTTGATTGCTAATGGAATGAGCAAGAGCAATAAGAATCCATTGATGAAGTCTAAGGTTGCTTCTAAGATTGGCGCTCAGGGCACTACCACAAAGGTGCAACCTGGGGACACATTGTGGAGCATATCATCTCGTATTTATGGTACTGGTGCAAAATGGAAGGAATTAGGAGCACTAAATCCACATATAAGAAATCCCAATATCATTATACCAAATGAATCTATAAGAATACGTTGACTAGTAAATGTATATATATTTTTCTTTATTTTAGAAAAGGGCCTATCTTTATGAGAGGCAGTGTTTGAAGAAGTTACTTGATTTTGCCATGATGATTAAGAACTCACATGGACTCAGGACCCAGAGTTGGGGTTGTTTTGTTTTACCAGGGTTTGCCGTGAGTAACTTTGCCACGTTGTATTAGATTTTGAAAAAAGAAAGTAAATCTTATGTGAACAAAATAATGAGATGAATTTTATCAAGAAATATAAAATTGGATGGATTCATTTGTAGGCATATATTTCAGACTTGGTCAATGAAACTTGATATACACTTAATGTATCGTTTTTCAGCAGAGTGTTTTTTTTTAAAATAGACAATACTTACCAGCAAATTTAAGCTCGTATGAGCCTAATACACAAGTTTACACGATCCTAACTCATGTGTGAATGACTTAGCAGTTCAAGTCCTCGCTTCAAAATATAGTTTGGCAATCTAAAAATTTGCAGAGAATTGATAATAATAATGTTAGGTTTGGATCCCCGTTCACAAATGTCATAATCAATTTTACAGGTTTGAATCTCCGTTCACGGATTTCCGTTCACATGTCATAATCAATTTTTCAAGTTTAGATCTCCTGTCACATATGTCAAAATCAATTTTACTATAACCATAACCAAACCTAGTTTGACTGCAAAATAAATTGTATGGCTTCCATCAATGTAAATAAATTCCAACCTCAAAATCATTTTCACATTGAAGTTAAGCATCCTGACTTTTACGGTGGACAAAATCAATTCTAAATTTTATTTTATTTTGTGATAGGTGCATCTTACTTACTGTATTACCCATAGTTGCTTCATAACTCTAGTTTATTATACACGTAAAAATCTACTTTGGCAAATACACACCTTTTGATCAAAACTACAGGAATAAATAAAAATCATGTTTTCATGAATGTATCCAAATATAACATACTTTATCTTCAATTCAATTTTAGCCAAAAATCAATTAAAACCAATTTTCGACACCGTAGAACCAAACATACACCAAAAAAATTGGAAATCATAAGACAGAAATCGATATCACTGTCTCTGCCTGTAATAATAGGAAAGACAAGAACCCATTCTGTAAAAACAGCATAAATAACGGTACATATACATATACGTGTATCTAAGACTTAATAAATTATTATTCTACATGACACTTGTCAAATTTGATTAGGCATCCAAAATGTTGATGATGTACAGTCTAGCAAAAGGAATAGCAAATCGTCTGGGCATCTTTCCAAGTTCTTGAAACCACAATCCAACAAAAATTGTCCAATGAAATAGCCTGAAGTGGTGCAGCATGTCCCAGTAGGAAGCATCTTTTCACAGAGGGCTCTTACGGGCTGAAACTTCAAAGGGCAGAAACTGTTTGAATCCTTAGTTAGCCAATTAGTATCATTGCAATAATCTAATGTCAGCCAATCACCTTGCCCCAACATCTGGCAGCAGTATTAAAACAGCAATTAAGAAGTGAGCAAGAGCATCAAAGAAGATTGTTAGCAGTTAGTGCTAAAAAGGGGGATGAGAAACTATCACAACAATTGCTAGATGAAGTTTTTGAGAATAATACAAACATATCACAAAGGCAGGGCCCTATAAAAAAGGAACAAACAAAAAGAAAGAAAACCTCCATATCAAAAAATACAAGTTGTATAAAAAATCATGCAATTCATTAAGCGGAAACAACCCCATTTTCTTAACCCATCAATCTCAGTTTTGAAACAACATGGAAAAAATAAAACAATTACCGTTTCCATTTTGTGATGATCTGTCTTCCTTTTTCTCTGGAGCATGTTGTTCCAAAAACTGTTGAATTGTTCTCCAGTAGTGATCACCACCAGCCAGCCAAGTATCCATATGCATGCCAGTGGGAAACTCCACAAAGAGACACTGATTATTACGAGTAGCTGCCTTTGCATATAGCATTTGCATATGTGATGCAGGGACCATCTCATCTTGCAATCCAGATAGAAAAAGGATAGGCTGTTTGATCTGCAATTAAACCAGCAATAAAAATGTGATGCGCACACACATGAATTCAGCCAGAGAATTATAGAAGAACCGAAACAATGCAAGTTGCAAACTTCTTTCCTAGAGACCAACAATAAATTAAAAATTTGAATTTGGTATCCTTCTCATAAGTGACCGATCTATGTATTGATTTTATAAAAGCATATTCATTATGCCCAAGTGACATAATCCTAATCAGTGGAGCAGAAAAATAAAGGGCAAAACTTAGTACTGGTATCCAGCATCCCTCACCTCGCCAACAACATCAATAGTACTCCATGGAGAACGTACAAGAAAATTGAGTAGCTTAGGACCGTTTGAACCGCTGCCTCCAATAAACCACTTCAAAAAAGGTAACAAAACTCCAGCCATATCCAATATAGACGTGAAAGTGTTTTCGAGTATCAGTGCAGCAACCTAAAATGCAGAAAGAAGGTCAACAGAATTTGTAGATTAAAGCTTACAAGCAAACTGCTGCCGAAAACAACACTCCAGAGATGCCTAGATATTGCAACAATCCAATCTTCATTTATACTACTCTCCCTAATTTATTTTCAATTTCCAAAAGGATTTCGACGTAAAAATTGTCAAAATAAGAAAGCTCTTAACATTTAACAGGTAAAAGCATCTGCTTGAAGTCTCACTTCATTAAATACAATCAAAGCAATAAAGGAGAATTTTCTCTACTGGAGCCATGAAAATATTCTGGAATTACTGTATTTTGAAAATAGAGTCCATTTTCATAGATCTTTAGTTTTACATAATAATTTTTATTAACTGTGTAGAACAACCATGCTGATACTTCTCCAAAATCAGCATAAAAAAATTGGCCCCGTATAACCTGTTGCAAGGAATCTTATTTATGCTTTATGGAAGCCCAAGAGAATAATCAAGTAAAACCCTTCATGATAAATATACCATAACAAAGAAAAAAATGCTCAAGGAAGGGATTCCTAGACAATTTTGCAACATATAAAGGCAATGAACAAAAGCTTTTTATGCATAACTAAAAACATTTCCATACTCTATAATTCAAAGAACTGATTGATAGTGGTGTTTTAAAAATTAAAAGCAGACTACACTAACAAATCTACAATCTTAATAGCCACATTTTTTTCCAGACATGCGTAGTGGGGGAGACCAATAAAATTGTTACACTCAATAATACAAAACAAGATTGATTTAACAAGTCCAAAATTTATAATCATTGACATTAATTTAGTTATCAATCTACAACAAGAGAAACCTAAGCAAACTAGAAATTTAGAGCTACATTATACAGCCTTTCTATATGCCTTCACTTATGAATCTAGCTACCTATAATGCATGCAGTATTGATTCATATAGTATTGACATTCTAAAGGAATGTTTATCTACTGACTATAAACCAGGGTGACAAGTGAAAAAAAAATAAAAAAGCTATCAATTGTCTCCACGCACAAGATACATAGTTTACAGGAGGTACCTTGTCAGGGTTATTTCTTGTTAGTACAGCTCCAACTGCACCCCCAAGTGATCGTCCAAATACAACTATTCTAGATGTGTCAATATCAGTCCTCTGAGAAAGATGATCCAATGCAGCCTGGGCAACAGGAGGTAATAAAATTGGAGAAATTTCAATTAAGATATTTGAACAATAATGCACAACGATATCAATAAAACAGCATACCTGAGCATCCTTTGTAATTCCATGCTGAGAAGGAGAGCCATCACTTGCTCCATAACTGTAAAATCAATTGACGCCTTAGTTCCAACTCAGTCATATCAAATGCATGAATCTAATAACACAACTGTATATATAAAAAATGAAAAGATTAAGGTGTTAAGGCTAATACATACCCTCGGTAAGAAAGCATAAAAACATTGCATTGTAACTGCTGCAACATTATGCGAACCATTTCAAGGCGGTGAGCAATATCTAAAAGTCAGTAGTCAAGGCCTTCAAAAGCATATTGAACATAATATATGATATAATAATCACAACCTAAACCCTAATTTCTACAACAATCAGGATACTTCCAGCATTTTCTTGAAAAAACAAAATGGTTGGACCTGTCAAAGGAAAATAAGAAATAAAAACTGCATTAGAATTTAGAACAATATACATGGATTACAATACAGAGTTCAAAGAGCACGTGCGTTTTCATAGCAAATCAGCAACACCAAATAATAATTTACAGGAGTAAACAATCATTTTAATCCTTAATTGAGTGACGCGATGTCACTATAGTTCCTAAATGCATCAAAACTATAAAAAAATCCCTAAATGTGTATTTGTTTGTCAGTTTAGTCCTCAAATGTGTATTTCTTTAATTAGTTAGTTTGATCATCAAATGTGTCTGTTAGTTGGTTTGGTCCCCAAAATTACTACCACAAGACACGTTGAGAAGACATTTTTGTAATTTGATTCATTCAAGGACTATAGTAACATCGACTTACACATTTAGGAAAAAACAATTATTTGTTTACTCCATTTAACACTCTTGAACTCTAAAAAAACACTCTTGAACGATGAATCTTGATTCAACCATTATTATAGTGTTTAAATAATTAAATCCGCAGGAAATGAAACCCTATTCTCCTTGGATCTATACTTCACCGATGCAGCTTTATGTTTCCAGTTAAAATTCAAATAACAATTCAATAATCTAAAATGAGATCGAAATTGAGGAAAAGTGAAATTGGAAAGTAACCCCGAGAATTAGGGAAAAGTTTGATGAACCAAGCATGAAGGCGAACGCCATCGGAAGAAGAGAGCCAGATGTCTTCGTAAGTGAGTCTGAGACGAGAAGGATTGATAGCGTAGGATTTGGTGAGGCCTGGCAACACCGGAACGTAAACGAGCTTCTCCTGAAACGCCACAAGTAATGCCATTCCGGCGACCACTAACCCTCCGACACCGTACAGCAAGATGTTCATGTACGAAACCATTCTCTCTCTCTCTCTGATCTCTGATTTCTCTTCAAATTAAGTGCGTTTGCGCTAAGTGGAAAGGTAACTAAAAAGTGCTTCTTAAATTGGGGTATGTACTATGAGATTGAAATGAATTGAGGGCGGTTTGTTGGGAACACCGAGCCAATAGTATTGTTTGTTTGATGAATTGGAATCGGGTGAGAGTCAGATTTTTGGGCGTAAAATTACACAAGTCAAGATGTGGGACTGGGACTGGAACTGTTCCTTCTACGTCCTATATCACCACGGTACAAAGTGAGATTTTTATGTTACAATCCATTTTACCAAAGGAATTACGATACCAATCACATGATTCTTGTTTTTTTTTAATCTCGATTACACGTGGGCAATTGCAAATTTTAATCGTATTCTATTTTCAATATTGAATTTGAACTAATGACCTTTAATTAAGAAGAAATAGACTATTATCATCTCTTGGGTACATGATTATTGTTAATATTAGATTTTTTTACATTAATAATATATAAAAAAAATAAACTTTTAAATTAATAATATATAAATAACAAACTTTTTAACATTATATTTCACAATATATATAAATTAAACTTTTAAACATTATATTTCAGTGTCATTCAATTATATATTGTCAATTCCCGGGTGTATAATTTTTGAATTTGCATAGATTGCATTCAAACAAAGATTAGGCTCCTAATCCTCAATAAACAAGGAACAAATTATGATATAGTAAAAAAATATAAAAAACTATTATTGAAATAGTCGAAGATACTCTAGTATATTTTATGATAGAATAATGGGAGAAATTATTAAAACATCAACTTATCCTTCTATTTAATCGTGGTTTGATAGTAGTTCAACCACAAAGTTTACAATTTGAACCTTGACCAAATCAATTTTAAAACATTAGTTGAAAACTTGTTTAGTAAGGATTAGTAACCTGGCCCATTGAAATGGAACACAAAAGTAGTGGGTGAAAAATTAGAAGCGTCAACATATAACCCTGAAATTTTAATATGTATAAGATTGAACATTTTCACTAAAGACATGATATGGAAGTAGTAGACCAAGTCATGCTATACTTAGGACGCGGCAAAATTAAAGTCAGCAGTTTGAGAAGTTAGATTAGGAAAAAAAGATTACTATTACTATGTAAATCTAGAGCTTTAAATCAATTTTTTTAGACCATTTGAAAATATCAGAGTAAACTCTATCTCCACCAAAGTCCTCGCCGGAGGCTCCAGCCGCTACTCGTATGATATCTTCAATTAATGCAAAGTTCCCCAATATATCAACATGAGCACCACTCTGAGTTCCTCTGCCTTCTAGAAGATTAGCTGGAGGGGCATGATCATACTCTCTTATGTACGCGCGGATTCCGGAGGGATTAAAGCGCGTTCTTCCACGCCAAGCTTTTGCACACATGAAACCAGCACTTAAAACAGGAATAGTTTCATCACCATCAGAACTATAAACTCCACCCCTTAGACATGAATCCTCATTTTCACCATTTACTGATGTGTCAATCTGAAAAGGAATGTGACATTCAGATTGTGTAGTGAACTTGTAGACATAGGCTCTTTCTGTAGGAATCCCAACTCCATACATAGAGTAAATCTCCATATCTGGAGCATTTGGTAATCTGCAATAGTAGAAGCAAAAAATAGAAACACCGTATCCCAAATATAGCATATAGCATAAGTAAATATATGTTAGCTCCATCAATCCAGGCAACATAATAATCATATATTAGTTAAATCCTAGTCATCCAAGTGGTTGGCCTCAAGTAGTTAATGAACTTCATTAAAGAAGAATCGATTGAAAGTATCCAAATTCGAACCCTAGCTAGAACAACCTTTGGTCAGACTGTACTTACCTCCTCACCAAACTCCAGATTACCATAGCCCCTTTCTCATAGGAACCGGAGAGTTAAGACCAAAAAAAATCCTATGCAAATAATATGATTTCTTGGCCCACCACTTGATCGAGTTAAATTAGTGTCAATTTTTTATATAACGCAAGAATTGTTTTTAAGCTTATTTGAAGGAAAAATTGACAGCAGAGCTTAAGAAAAGAACCAAAACAACAACAACCAAGATTTATCCCACTAAGTAGGGATGAAAAGAGCTGAAAGAAAAAAAAAATGAAGTAAAGAAGCTCACGTTGTTTCTAAAGGATTAGACCAATATTTGTAATGGTTGTATTTTGGATCATCCAAATTATCAGCAATCCCATAAGAAAAATGACCACCTCCACGTTTCATCATCTTGGGAGCAACAAAATGAAACAGTTCCAAAATTGAATCAGCTGTGTAAGCTTTGTAATCTGCAACAGCTTTGATACCCTCAACACCCATGTCATGATACTCTGTCCATACATCACAATTAGATGTGTTTGCAAGGTTCCTCCCCTTGAGACAATCCTGTCAGTTATAACAACAAACAAAACATGACACTTGTAACCTTGCCAATTAGAAATGTAAATCATGCCAATTGCAAACAGTTAAAAAATATCTATAGCTTGAGAGTATTGAGAGACAAATACAAAGATATTTCTATCGGCAATGCAATTGATAAAGGAGGGGAGATTCACTTCAATTTGAGGGCAAATTAAAAGCTAATTTGTGTACCGTGAATGAGCAATTTAGAAACTAGAAATTGGCAAGTGATGAAAGTTTTATAAGCTTGGTTTATCACCACAAAATAAATACTTAAAGTTTTGTATCTAAATTCCAGATATTCAAGAGAACAAAATAGGAATATTTATCTGTGCAATTGATTGCAAATACTATATTATTCACTCAAAGATTAAAAAAATAAATAAATAAATAAATTATAAATAAAATACTAAATGTACAATTAGGAACATTACCCTAAAATCCAACCTCTCAAGCTTGGAGGAATGTAACTCGGCATTGTCTTTCCCAAATGATATGAGTCTCCCATAATTGATATTTTTCTTGACAATCTTCGCTTTTTCATTTTTAAATGCACCAGAAGTATCATTGTTCTTTTGCTTCTTTGCACTGCAGTTGTAGTATTCTTCAGGGGACCAATCAAGGCCACCCCATATAGTATCCCCACCTTTTGGTATCATTGACATGGTTGAATCCCATGTTCGGGTCATCCGCATTAAATGTTGTAGAGTATGAAGACCAAAAACATCCTTATCTAAAAAACCTGGTGCGAAAGCCCTGTATGAGGATCAGAGCTTCATGAATAAGGAGTTTAATAATATATATTACTAATATTCATAATGATATTAGTAATATCATCAATTGCAATTGCAGGTTTTTTACTAAAAAATCTATAAAAAGAATGGAAATCATAAAAACTGATCAACAACATTATAAATCAGTTTTGGGAGGAATAAAAGTAATTCATGCATAATTTAGTGATAATTAACTTATTAAGAACAATATAGATTTGAAAGCTTTCAAGGCGAAACAAAATACAAACACTCAAAATGAGCTATATTTTTCTTTCAAAGGGGACGTAAATTACACATCCATTTCCTTCATATATAATTTAAAAATTTGCAAAATATCATCCAAAACCAACTTGTTGAGAGAAGAACATTATACTTTTGATTTTAAAAATAAAAACTTATGGAGGACCAAGAATTCATGTTGTAGTGGTAAAAGTAAAAACCTAGCAACAGCAATGTCCCTGACTTCTGTAGAGAAAAGTCCAGCAACAGATTTTGGAACACCAAGAAAAGGTCCCCCAATGTTCGTCACTGCTTTAATGTGCATGGCACACCAATTTGACCCACCCCCTCCACCCATTGGTCGCGGGGCCTCAACCCATTTCATAAAATGCAGAAAATACAGAACACCCATTGAATGTGGAATAACAACCACCTTTTTACCACCATTTGTAGCCACCATAAGTTCTATATTATTTTTTATCCTGCTCAATGTTTGATCCCTGACCTAAAAAATTAAGCAAGATAAGACAAGAACGTCAAGAATGTATCATAAATTAATATAACAATAAAAGTACATACAAGCGCATAAAATAAAATAAAAAACTTTGCAGCGAACTGAGAACCACCTCTGTATTTTGAAATGAGATTCTCCAATCATATGCAGCCATATACATGTTTTTCTCCTCATACCCAATGCGTGCTAAATTAGCAATTAGAACAGCCCAAACAAAGTAACCAGGTGCAAAATAATCAGCTGCTACAAGTCCAGATACAGGTCTAACTCTAATGCCTTGCCTATCTAGTCCTGTTTCATTATCTAGTGACAAGTGTTCAACCCAACACAATGGTCTGTAGAAGGTAGAAAAAAACAATCATAGTATACCACCATAGATAAATTGTATGAAGTCACGAAACAACCATAAAACACATAATCTTGATGGAAGTATAATTCACAATTAACAAAGGAAGAAAACTAAATACACAACAAGACAAATGTAGGAAGAATATGAATCACTGAATGAACTTTATTGACCTGTGAATTGGAACTGTATCTCACAAGCTATACTACTATACCAAATGATGAATGAATTTAATATTACAAGAATATATTAAGGAAAAGTAAAACAAAACCAATAAATCATAGCTTAAAAGGGTCAATCAACTAAAGCATACAATATTTAAGAGATTCAACAAGGAAATTTCACAAGTGTCTGAGACAAAGCTTTTTGTCTTCTCAACAACAAGAAATATGCCAGCTTATATGCAAATCCAATACCAACTTAGTAGAACCTACTTTGCAGATGCATTTAGCAACACAAATTTATTTCTTGTTCTAAAATTCACTTGCTTACCTTTCTAGTTTTTTTTTTTTAATATTTTTAAAATAGACAATCCAATTGTGGAAACTGCCATTCTAGTTGTCAATGTGGTTTTCACTTATATCAAAATACAATCAAGCCACCCAAACACATGCAAAATCATATATAATCCAGTTATCAACCCAACATCAATTGCACAATAAAGACTACTAACAACACTCACTCTAACGCTATCTTTCAACCACTCTCTCTTATCAGTTGAAATTCATGTAAATCCCACCAATTTTGGAATGAGTCACATATAAAGTAGTGAGACCTGCACAAATTTCCCCCAATAAGAAACTAATTGTTATAAAGAAAATGTTAAAGTGAGTGTTGTTAGCACTTTTAATCCCATAAATGTACTCACAAGAGAAGTATACCTTTTATATAATTCCCCAAATGTGCCTCCCCACAACCTTTTCCTAAACAATCCATCAGCACATTGACGACCCTCCCATAGTTCTAATCCACCAGTAACAATTCCCGGAACAAAAACCACAGGGTGGTTCGCCGACAACCCTTCTTTCCTCAACTTCACGCCGGGAGGGTCCAACCACGGCCCTGTAATTGCCTCCGTCACGTATTGAGGAAACGACGCCGGCATTGCATTATACAAAAACAACAAAAACCACCAAACTGAACATATGAATCCAATGAACCAACAACAACTATCAATACACGACCATTTCTTTATCTTTTTGCCTTCAACATTCTTCCCCTTCTTAATATTTTCTCCCTTTTTCTCATTCTTCTTTTTCTCCTCTTCATCGTCACCGCGATCTGAACCACGCGACGTGGAATTTGCAACGGTCTTTCTGCGCCGTAGAAACGACATCGTTTTGTTGGAGAAACTAGAGAATGTTGTAATAAAAATAAACAAATCAAATGTACACTTCAAATGCTATGGAAAAAAATAATTTCATCGTTAATTAATGGAAGCTAGACAGTGAGCTTGTGAATTCAGTAATTGATTAGAGAAGTTTAAATTACTGATTGATTGCAAAGCTTTTCTGCTTAGAGCATTGTCGGAGCCTCAATCGCCGGTGACCGGAAGAACAAATCACTGGTTTGCCATCTCTGCTTGGATCGTATATTTGTTGAAGTGTCGCACATGCAGCTACGAAGCGGTTTACAGAATGATACAAGGTTTTTTTAGATTCGGACACGTGGCGTCGTCGCAAACACCGATAAATTTTGTTAGTTTTACCATTTTTAAACTTCAAATTTACTTGATATTCTATTAAACTTTGAACTTTCTAATTTACAAACAAAAAGTTAAATAAAATAGTTAGCGGAAAGAGTATGTTAACCTACGTTAAATAATTTTAAAAAATAACTTAATATTTCTTAAATTTGAATTCTTAAATTCATCGTTATAGATTTAAAGCTCAAAACGATTGATTATTTATCATTTTCTATGACCAATTTCTTGAAAAAATATGCTATAAACTATTCCCTAAAAAAAGTGTTGTGACCTATGAAGCTTATGGGAAAATAATTATATTTAACTTAAATGTAGTTTTTTTTTAATTAAAGTGTGGAATTGATCTTTTTATTTTAAAATTTAATTATTTTGATTTATTTTTCTGATTTTATTGATTAAAAATGACAACTCAAAATATTTTAGACAACATGACTTATAAATAGATGACGTTGAACGATTAATATTCAATAAATTGTAATAAAGGTCTCTAAAAATATATCAGTTTGAAATTATGTAATTATTTATTTTTGTGATTTAATTAATAACATACAAATAATTAATACATTTAGATAGTTATACATCATGAAAATCGTATGTCACACAATTTTAGTTATGTTAAATCACCATTTTTTTAGTTATAAAATCTCATTGAAGATTAAAATTATCAGATTTTAAAATAAAATGGTCAATTTTATGATTTGATAAAATCCGGTGCCTCATATGTTCATGCAAATACATATTTTAGAAAAGATGATACGTATATGTTATGTTATTTTAGTTACAAAAAGGATATTTAAACACATATGTTTGACACAATACTTTACACATATGTATTGTTTACTTTTTATTTATAATTGAGATATTTTTTTTTATACATAGACAAATTTATATTATTAACCACTTTAAATATTTTATTAACTATTAAAATATAAATTATTAACCACTTATTTAACACACATCTCATTAACTATTAAAATGTAAGACATTAACCACTTTAGAGT
>JBBPBQ010000002.1:3175191-3188254 GCA_037974755.1 Cicer yamashitae
AAAATTGAATTTAAAATTCGATTTTTAAGTCCAAGTTGATATTAATTATTTTTTTTAGCACTTAAAAAAATTGTGGACAAATTATTTATAATGTTTTAAACATATTTGAAAAAATCTTTTAAAAAATAGACATAAATTAATTTAATAACAAAGATTAAAACTTATGATAAAAAATAATATTGGACTAATAATTAAAAAAGATTGTATATAAAAATAAAATTTTATAGAAATTAAAATTATATTTTTAACCATAGTTATCATTATGTCATTAAAATAAAATTTTATACTTCATTAAATTCTAACTCAACGGTCAAATACATTATTAGATTAAACATGTTATTACAGTAAAAATAAATGAAATTTTATACACGTTAACGCTTTAGTGTTAAGTTAGTGAAGTATGTTCTTTAAAAAAAAAAAAGTTAGTGATGTAATAATTGGTGTATAAAATGTGTGGGGCGTGTGAGATCTGAATTCTGAAAAGAACAACCGCACGCGCGGTAGTCAGTTCCAACTTTTTACACTATGAGGACTATATATACAAAGTGCCTTTTTTTCTTTAAAAAAATCTGAGATGGAGAAAATTTAATCCATTAAACAAAGGACCAAATAATTAAGAAACATAATAGAATGGTGAAAAAATGGAAGAAATTTAAGGTGAAAAAATAATATTTCAATTCAAAATAGAAAATATTTTAAAATTTGGTGAACACTTATAAAATAGAATAATTTATATTTGTCTACCCTAACATTTGATATGTCTAGATTAGTGCATTGGAGTTATGTGTATCCACCACTAGTGTCACTAACACCAACTGGTATTTACAATTAATATTCATTAAATTAAATGTTTTAAAATGTGTGATATTCATTTCTACTAATGATAACCAATTAACAGTTAAACATAATGTTTTATCCTTAAACGTATGAGAAACATGACAGTCACAATTAAGAGAGGAAGACATAATTCCAACCAACTCTGTCACTCACCTCTTATTAAAAATTCTCAAATCTCAAATCTGAAATCTCATACTCATATCACACGCATGTTTCTCACTCCATCAAGTTGCATTCTTTTTTAATGAAACCATGAAGCTTTTGATACTCACATAGCAGACATTACCACAGCCTTTTTAATTTACCACCCTTAAACTAATCTTCACTGTTCTCTCCTTTCATAACACACACACACTTTCTCAATTATTCAATTCCCCTTCTTTTCATTTTCCTTATAAATTTTCCTCCTTTTTTTGTCCCTTAACCATTCATAACAAAACTTTGTAAACACCAAAATGCATAGCAGATGCCCACAAAGGAGAAGAACACCTTCTTTCTCTTCCATTCTTCTCGACAACATTTATCGTTCCATCGACGAATCAAAAACCGATCTTGTTCATGAGGAAAACCATGATAATAAAACCAACAAACACAGAGAAAAAGGTTGCATTGGAAAACAAAGAATGAATCTTCGCCAAGCTGTGATGATAGAAGATTGGTTGGATAAGAACACAAGTTCAAGCTCCTCAGAATGTAGCTCTGGAGGAATCTTTTCATCCTCAGAAACAGATTCAACCAACATTAACAAACCAAGATCAAGACCTCAAAAACATATGAATATGAATCATGATAGCAATTCACAACAACAACATCATCAGAAGAAGAAGGAGAAGGAGAAGAAGCAACAAGCTTGGGAAGATGGTTTTACAAGAACAAAGTTGAGAGCTTTGAAAATCTATGGTGAATTGAATCAAAAAGTGAGACAACCTATTTCACCAGGGAGTAAAATAGCTACATTTCTTAGCTCAATTTTCAACTCACACAATGTGAAGAAAGCGAAAATGTGTTACGTTGGTGCTGTTGAAGATGTTAGTTTTGATCACAAATCTAAGTCACCTTGTTTCTCTTCCACTGTTTCATCTTTTTCTAGAAGGTCTTGCATGAGCAAAACAACTTCAAAATCAAACAATGGTGTCAAAAGGTCTGTTCGATTCTACCCTGTTAGCGTAATCCTAGGTGAGGATTCTGAAACCAAACAACAAACTAGTGTTCGAAAGATTACGAAATGTTCTTCAGTAAAGGAGGCGAAGAATATTAACAGTGTTATTTTGGAAAAAGAAAACGGAGATGAAGCAATAGTGCATGGTTTTATGAAGGGTTATAATAAAAGTTGTGTTAAGGGTGAATTTGATTTTAGAGGGTTTTATAATAACGGTGAAAATGATAATGAAGAAGATGAAGATGACGATGATGATGTTGTGAGTTATTCGAGTTCGGATTTGTTTGAGCTTGATCATCTTATTGGAGGTGAAAGGTATCAAGAAGAGCTTCCAGTTTATGAAACTACAAATTTAGAAACTAATAAGGCCATTGCTAATGGTCTATGTTTGTAGTTTTCTTAAAATAAATTAATTGTAATTATTTTCTATTTTGTTTTGGGGACTCAATCTATAAACAATTCATTTGTTCTGTTTTTCATGGAGATTTATTTTAAATTACATTAATTTTTCTTTCATTATTTAGATTAGATGGTGTTTTAGACTCTATGCATGCTAGGAGTGTTTTGTTATTTTGTTTTTATAAATTTTGGATAATTAACTATCCGTGGATTAGAGGGATTTGGATTCCATTCACTTGGAATCTCACTATCAAATAATTCAAATTCAAATCATCCAAGATGCAAATTTAATATTTAAAAAAAAAATGATATCATTCGAATTGGAATGAGAGAATCATCGAAAAAAGAAAGAGACATGTACATTGTCGAAAAAAGAAGGAGACATGTACATTGTGGCGGCAAACAATAGCGAGACTTGTAGTTGGAGATAATGTATTTGTAAATACTCTCTAATGCTCGAATCAAATGAATTGTGTGAGAATGATAGAACAATGCTCGAATCAAATGAATGTTAACATCATATATTTTTTTTTTAACATAGATCCTATTTATAGAAACAATGAGAATTATGTTTTTAGCGGGAATGCACTTTCTTTTGAATAGTCAGAATAAATGATCCGACATTATTAAATATCACTATGTGAATGATTTAATTATAAGTGGCTTTTATCAAAAATATTTGTCAATTATATCGTAAAATTAAATATGCACTAACTATATGAGCGCGAGATAATAAGTTAAGAATTGGTGTTAAGAGGGAGAAATGAATGGCTAGAAGCAATGTGGGAAGCCTCACGTTCACTTGCACAATTTTTCAAAGCAAACTAAGACAAACTGAAAAGGGAAAAGAAAAAGCAGATTCTAATTTTAATTTTCTACCCGATAAAAATTGAAAAGTTAAAAAAGCTCACACTTTTTCACTGGCTTTTCACATGGCCTCGTGAGACATAGTAAAAATCTCCCCTACTTTAACGTCATAGAAAGATTTAAATAAATGATTACAACTCATGACTTTTATGCCCATTTGAAATTTGCAATAACAATGTGATTTTGGAACTGATATTGTTGGTTGTAAAGCCAAAATTGAAGCTAAAATGATAATAGTAGACATACATTAGAGAGAATTGAAATATTGTACACATATATAGGAGACAAAGTAGGGCCTTTGATTTGTAATTGGAGAAGTCAATATATGGTAGAAGATATGATATGATATCATCAACCATAATAGCTTAAATCCAAATAAACTTACTTTTCACACCATTGGAGAAAAATAAAAGGCAGTGATTAAAATTTAAAGCTGTTATCCATATATATATATATGTGAGACACCATGGTTGACCAAAACCCCATCCCCGAATTGATCTTTTTAAAGTACAGCATTTAAATTGAAAAGAGAAATGTTGTATATCACGAAAAATGATTTTAAGAATGCATCACGTATCAATTGGCAGATTTTAAGCAATTTTATTAATTTAATAATTATTTATGATGTATAGTTAGCCAAATCTTTTATTGACGAGTTTACTATTCGTGATGGTTTTTGTGGTGATATTAGCATTGTTCAATTAAAAATTCAATAAACCAAATTGTGATTTATATTATTGTCAAAACATAAATTCCTAAATATAAAAGGAATGTCATATTTTGGTATAGTCATTTTTAATTTTAATTTATTTTAAACGTGTAAAATTTTGTAACTATTTTTTTAATTGAAGAAATTAACGAACATAATGAGACGCTTAGTACAATATAAGAGAAAAACAGAGGAGTATAGTACATTAAAGGGTTCATTGTACTTCATTTCAGTGGTTCTATATGCCATTATATTACCAAAATCCTAGTCAATCTTACGTTGTGAAAGTTATTTTAAGAAATGAATAATTTTACCAATATGAAATTTGGAGGTTAATTAATGTGATCAAGTTAACATAAAGAATCAATCAATAATTATGTAAACAACAAATATTGCCAGTGAGCAGAATTGGGATGTTTCTCACCAACCAAGCACAACCTGTGTTATGTACTAAACGATTATAAAGGCATTGCAATTTCATGTGGAAGCAGCATCACATAATCGCTTAAGCCAATTAAGGACCACATATACCAGCTATGTGCCTTCAATAACATGCATACATGTAAATATCTATATGGTTTCTTTTGGAATTTTGTATCAAAGAACAGGTGCACACTTAAACAACTTGACACACGCATGCTCTACAAATTCATATCTGATTATTCAACATGTCGAAATTATTGAAATATTAGCATAATAGATAAGTATGCAAGAATTCCATGTTATTCGAACTTAGCCATTAAAAACAAATCATAATTAGTTGGTATGTACAGCGGAGCGGGTACCTTAGCTGTGTGTAGACTTAGGCTGCAATTTGAAATACTATTAAATATGATAATTTTGAAAATATAAAAATAAAAAAAAATAAAATAAAAAAGTTAAATTCTTTCTAAAACTATAGATTTTATAATTCATTTTTAATATTTTTTGTATGAACAAATTTATAAATGGAAAAAACTTCGAACACATTTATATAAGTTTACTTTCTTATTGTATCAATACTAATAAACAATATAATTAATTATACTTTTGAAATTTATTTTTCCTTCAATATAGTTTGCTTATTTTGTCAACTTAATTTGTCTGACAATTAATTTTTTTAAGTAGTCATTTATGATTAAAATTTTATCGATGATGCACGCGTACATATACGCATTTACTAAATTACATCAAAATACACTCTATTTATCGTCGATTATATATATTTCTTTTACATAAATAAATTTATATGAATTCAATACTAATACAAGCATGTAAAGAAAACAAACATCTCTTGAATATTAGTTCTTTGAAAAATCTCTTGAATATCAATTATTTCAATTTATACTATTGATATTCTCATAGCTGTTTTGTTTGTGTTCCATCGCCATTTAATTTAGGTTAACAATCTCAGCACTATAGCATATTCTGACTGGGAAGAAAAATCAATTTTTTGTGTAAATGAAATATTACCTAGGTATTATGTATAGGATTTTCTAATCACAAAATTAGTTTTTTTTTTTTGTCAACAATAACAAAATTAGTTAATCTAAAAAAGTTAGAACAATAAGAAAATATTAAGACCCGAGGTGAGCCCGTTATAACGAAAGGCTTCGGATGTTATGGATTTGAAAATTATACTATGTATCCCGTACTTATACTCATTCTCCCACATTTAATACAAACTACTCATTTTACTCCTTTTTTATTTTTTTAAAATTTACCGCACTAGATTTCTAGAAAACTTTAAAAAAAGTTTTTCGGAACACATGTTTTTTAAAAAATTTTGAACTTTGTACCGGAAAACTTGAAAAAAAATTTCTGTTACACAACTTCAAATTTTCGAAAATACATATATGTACCAAAAAACTTTTTTCGAATTAGGGTTTAGAGTTTAAACCTTGAATCCTACCAAAATACACTTGTGTACCGGAAAACTTGGAAAAAAAATTTAAGTACACAAAATCAAAAATTTTAAAACACATAAGTTCCGAAAAACTTTTTTTGTAAGTTTTGCGGAACCAAGTTGAATTTAGTGGAACTAGAAAAAGAAAAGGTAAAATAGGTACTTTGTATAAAACGTGGGGTAGGAGTATAAGTGTAAGGGTACAAGTATAATTTTCTATGGATTTTCTAGTATGTAGCCCATATCTGGGGATGCCCGGCCCATGGAATATGTCATAGGCCCATGCAAGAGCTTAGCGCTTGCAGCTTAAGATAGCTGGATGAAAGCGGTGACATCAAATTCCAAAAGAATCAGAAAAATGGAAATTCTTTAAACGTGTTTGGAAAAATTGAGTTCTTTTTATTTTTACACTATTTTGTTGTTCTGATAGAGTACTTTAAACAGTTTAAACTCTTCATTCTTAACTTCGATTTTTGGATAAATTAAATAAAATATAAAAAAAATAAAGCTTAATTAGAGTTTGGTTATTTTATACATTTAAAAAAATAGTAACAATATAAATATCAAAAGAAAATGGTATAAAAAAATGGTACAAAATAAAAAAATTTAAAATTTGGATCACAATATTGGAATTTTAAAATATTGAGGGGCTAATCTATTTTCTCTTAAATAGATAACATTCGACAAAAATTCAATAAATAAATACGACCAATACGTATAATATGAAATATATAGAACCAATATGCATTATTTGAAAAAAAATTAACAGACTAATTTAAATATAAATTCTATAGCAAAATAAAGAAGGAATTTCAAATTATTGATTTTTAGGTGCTATATTGATTTTTCTATTTTTTCTTATGATTTTATCTATCAACATTTAATTTTAATAAAATATCTCATAAAATTCATTCACTTAAAAACTCTCCAAATTTTTCATCTAACAAATAAACCTGAAATAATTTGAACTACCTATTAAAAAATTACATCATCACATAAAATTATCTCATTCAAAAACACTAAACTTTTTTGTGTCTCTAATTTGTTTGAGATATACACTCCATTCTCATTATTAAAGTATGTGTTTGGATTATCATTTACAAATGTATTTTTGAAAAAACCTCATTTTGCAAAGGTATTTTTACTTAAAATGAGTTTTCTGTAATGTAATTTATGTTTGGATATTTTTCTACAAACATTGTTTTATAAAATGAAATATATTTAGATTATATAACCAAATATACTTTTAAATGTGTCTTTATTAAAAAAGTATATATTTTCTAAAGTTATATTTGTAATTGATACGTGTAGAAGAGAATAAATTAGGAACAAATCAGACAAACAGAAAATTAAAAATACAAAAGTATCATATGTGATACTTTTGCTCAAATCGTACTTTGGAGGTAAAATTAAGTTTGTCAACTTAATTTTTATGTAACCAAAACAAAAAATCAACACATTTGTCATTTAAAAATTACGTTTAGACTGAGAAAATGGAAAACCAAACATGTTCAAAATATGTGTTGTTTAATTTTCAATACTGAGCCCAAATACTGGTAGGCAATGAACACCTGAATTTTAGCCCAAAAAGATCGGTATGTATTGATAGAAGAAGCCCAATCAGGAGTAAATAGTGTTTGGTCTCTAAATATGTCAGATAGAAAATTGGATTTTGTATCTCTACAATTATACTTGTACCTTTTATTTATAATTTTTTTTTTTAATTTATTAAAATTTTCCTAAGTGAATAATAAAAATTTAAACAATTTCGAATAATTGAGCAGACCTCTGCATTCTAAAATTTTAAAAAAATTATTTTTTTTCTTTGAAATTTTCGGTAGTTATTTTCAATTGGAAATTTCAGTTTTCTAAATTCCCGGTAATTATATTGTGTATCAAACCTTAAACCCTAAAAAAATTGCACACCTAAAATTTCAATTTTTAAAATTGTTGGTAGAATAAAATTAACTACCGAAAATTTCAAAACTTAATTTTCCAATAAGTAAATAACTACATGAAATTTCATCAACGGAATTTCTCGTACACAAATTAACACTACCGTAAATTTTGATCTTCCAAGAATCCGAAATCTTTTGCTGATCTAAAAAATTCTTGCATACCAGATTTTTTGAAAATTAAAATTTCTCACAGTGTTAATTTGTGTAGTAGATTGTTGGAGAAAAAAAATTACATACTGAAAATTTTGATGAAAGAGTACGATTTTGAATCAATTTTTTACAATAAAATAAATGAAAATAAAAAAGATAAGATTGGATTTTTCTTTACATGGTGGAAGAGTACAAGTCTAATTGAGGGGTACAAAATATAATTTTCTATAAGATATTGTAACTTTAGTTTCTCAATATATTAAAATTGCAAAATTTACTGGAGCATATAATCAATTAGTAATTTATTTAAGGACTAAAATACTCACAAATGACACACTTAGAAACTTAATCAGACAATTTTGAGAATTTTTTGGTAAATTCTTAGGTACTGTTCAATTTATTTAGGCAATATCTTTAAAAGAAAAATTGACACTTTAAATTATTTTAAGATTAATTAAATATAAAATAATGTCTTGATTTCATATAATTAATGATTGAATAATCGAGTGGTTGGACTCAAATAATAAATAAATTTTAGTTAAAAATAAATAATTTAAAAGAATCAAATTTAAATTTTTATCAAAACAATTATTAATTAGACTTTACTTATCTTCTATCAAATATTGTATTATTAAGGTTTAATTTTCTTAAAAATAAAATGGTTGGAAAAAATACATTAATAATTAGATACAATACGCAACTAAAATTTAAGTATTTCATTGTATTTTTATTAAAAATATTAACAAATGTTCTTAAGATAGATGTTAAACATCTAAAAATATAAATACTATAATTAAATTAAAGCGTGTTGTAAACATCTAAAATCTCAAAATTTTTTCCGAAGGATAATTTTTACTTTTATATTTTTAACAAGTTTCTTTAAGAAAAATCGATAATATGATTCATTTTTGTATACTTGGACTATAATAATAGGTCCTAATATCAATCATTAGGTGTTGATTGGACAAATAAGATAACCTTATCAATTCATTTGGAACGGAGAAGCTGCCACGTCAGAGACATGATCAAATATTCCTCTAACTAATTCTCATTCGTGTCTCCACCATCGTTTCTCTCAAAACACAAACACCACGCCCATTTCCACACTCTTTTACACAACCAATTATCAAGATCACAAAAACAACGAGAAAAAAAGAATGGCTTCAACTTCAACATTTTCAATCGCGGTACCAATAAGTTGTGTCAGCAAGAAGACACAACTTCCAAGCTCTCAATCATTCTTCAACACACCATTACCTTCAAAGCCTTTGGCATCATCATCAAAACAGAACATAAAGAAGTTTCAAGTGAAAGCTTCCATGAAAGAGAAAGTTGTAACAGGACTTACAGCAGCTGCATTAACAGCTTCAATGATGGCTCCCGATGTGGCTGAGGCTGCTTCTGTTTCACCTTCTCTGAAGAATTTCTTGCTCAGCATAGGTGCTGGTGGACTTGTTGCTGTTGCCATTGTTGGTGCTGTTATCGGTGTTGCCAATTTCGATCCTGTTAAGCGAAGCTGAAGAGCTTTTGAGGCTTAGTGGGGTTTTTAGTATTTCTCTCTCATCATGATATGATCTGTATAAGTGTATTGTTAAAGAAATCTTTGTTCTGTGTAATAATCTCACTTTTCAGTAATCAACTACCGTTACTTCCTATATATTCAACTTTCAATTCCCATCTCGAATAATTCATTGACTAACAAGCCATTGCAAACATAGTGTAAGAAGGTTTGTTTGTGTGGTCTATGAGAGTACATATGAGAGTGTGTAGATCACTCTTCGAATATAAAAACTATGTTAACATGTGAATATAAAAATTGTTAAAATTTTACACTGAAAAGTTGTCATATATTGAATAGTTTTTAACATTATAAATTCTAAAGTTTTACATTAGATAGTTTAAATATGTTGAATTTTGCTTTAATCATTATATAAAGAGTTTCAAATTATTATAAAAAGTACATCAAAGTTGTTGGATGCAATTCTCAAACTTTCTCTATTCGATTTTTTTAGCGGTCCTAATACCACGTAGTCTTAAGTAACATATTTTTAGAGGGTCATTATAATGATATTGACAGTGTAATTTTAAAATGGTTTTCTACGTTGCAATAGCAAAACCAATACATAGTAGCAAATCATGAGGGTAGATATTGTGGTTAATAGGTTGTCTTGCACAATTTTGGACAGTGTCGCGAAATGTCTTAAAGAGAACAACCTAGTACGCAACTCAACCTAGTAATAACTTCGATGACTGAAAATTATTTTAAAAATATTTTTTCGAAACTCAAAAACAGCAATCACTGTAAGTCAGGTTAACAAGGCAATCAACATGGTTGTCAATAGGCATATTTGTGAAGGGGAAGGAATGGGGTTAGAGGTGGGTTGAATCGAAGAGTTGGAAAGTAGCTAAGGTAGGGCTCAGACATGGCACCAACATTGGATTGAATGGTGGAGGAAGGCTCTTTGTAGAGATACTTACAAATTATCCACTAACGAAATTTTTACATTGATAACACGAGTTGAGCCCATATCTTTGTGGGGTAAGAGTTAACTTCTTACCAATTAGATCAATTTTCGTTCACGGTTAAAATTGAATATTTTATTTGTAGTTTATGAGGTTAGTTAGTTGGATAGTAATGCTAAGATTGAATATTTTGTTATAGTAGTTTAGGGTGTTAGTTGGTTGAGTTTAATCACTTGCTTAATTTTGAAATATGTTTATAAATAGAGCTCTTGTATTTTTTGTTTTTGTATCTTTTATAATCATTTAATATGAATTATTATAAGTAAGTTTAAAATCAGTTTTTTTTTCCATCACCTCTCTCATGTTTTCCACCAAATATGAATATAACTCTTTAACCAATCTCTAATAAATTGATAACTAATCATTCTTGTATTTCTTTAAATATTTACTTCGTACCAACTAACACCTTTTAAATATTAGATGAATTTTATTCTCTAACTTTGGCTAAAATCTTTATTTTTAAATTGTTTATTGTAAATGCCCCCACTAATGAATAGAAGGAAAATTGGAGTTCTAGGAATGTTATTTCTTTCATGATTTAGGATCTATGTATTTGGAAAATTAAAATTGGTGGTTGGCATATCATTTCTCGATAACTAGAAGTTTCGCCAACCAAGAGATCAATTGGTGCAAATCGAAACTCTTAACAATGAGAGGTTAGGTTTTTGAGGATTTTAAATGATTACAATTCACATGCAATTAGGCAACGGAGGAATTAAATAGTGATGCACTTAATTATGAAGATGAAAATAAAACTACATACTATGAATTTCGTTACCTTATGGCAGGTGAAACTTCAATTAGACATGATCTTTGTACCAAACCATCCAATATAGAATGTTTGAAAACGCAACATTGCAACACTTACGGGTCACCTAACAGAAGTGATGTCAACATCGGAAAGTTGATACTAATATTCTTTAAAAGTAATGCAAATTTTCAAATCAGTGTGCAATTGTCTTTCTCAAAAGTTTCAACTCAACGGAGTTTAGTTTTATAAAAAGCATGAGAGAGAGTGAAAACAAAAGGGTGGCCACATGTTAAAAATTATCGGAAAATTATTATAAAGTGTCAATTGGTCATAATTAAACATTTCCGCCATGGTACGTGTATTATTATAGTTGGATTAATGTA
The DNA here is from genome assembly GCA_037974755.1 of Cicer yamashitae. Classification (NCBI taxonomy): domain Eukaryota; kingdom Viridiplantae; phylum Streptophyta; class Magnoliopsida; order Fabales; family Fabaceae; genus Cicer; species Cicer yamashitae. The sequence goes on from JBBPBQ010000002.1 coordinate 3,186,813, forward strand.
ATTGGGTCCAACCAATGATGTAGATATCTACAAATTCACATTATTATCATTAAAAAACATAGCTTTCATTGGGTAAACTAGAGTTGATCTCTTTTCTAACCTAGTTGCTGGAAATGTAAGGAACAAATTAAAGGGAAACAAAGCAAAAGTAGATTCCAACCGCACATGTTATGTACCACACAATGTCTATTTTGTCTTGGCTTACTTTAGGGACCAAATCCATTTTTTATATAGGATACTCTAGTCGTTGATTAATATTTTTCCCTCAAACATAGCATGCTTATGTATTTGACGCAGCTTGGTGCTCCCAACAAGTACTAGGAATTTTTTCTTATCTTCACACACAATTGAATTTTGAATTAGAAGTCTAAAAAGTCGTAAACCTGGGTACGAAAGTAGTTAATCTGGATCTGGCAGTTAGTTTAATACAAACTTTTGCTTCTATATAATAACAATAAGACTTATTTAATTGAGAGAGGTTAAATAGATAACAATTATATCAAAAAAATAGTTTTTTATAGTTGTGCGCGGGTATAAATTTACCAAGAAAAATAAGAGTTGAAGTATCAAATTATATTTAACATTCGCTTATATATGTAAAAGCTTTGTGATTGTATGTAACTTATAACAAGTCGGTTTAGTTCCATTTTTGTCTGAAATTACAAAATAGTGAAGCGATAATAAAAAAAATAGTTAATTTATTTTGCCATGATTTGCAAATTTTATTAAGAGATTCAATTAAGACATTTATTTTAATATACCGACCCAATTGAGTTACCAAACTAAATAATGATGTTTATCCTTGATTTGATTTGAATCTCTTAATTGAGTAGTCTAAATAAGAGATACTTCATAACCATACATATGTGAGTAGGAAAGCCAACCCAATGAAAAACTAATATTGATTTTTTGAATCACTCACCAATGTATAGTTATACTGTACCTTAATTGGTTGTTTCACATTCACGAACCATGATTCATGAATAAATGTTTTGCGAAAAATATAGCAATGTAAATGGTAAATCTATGCTTAGTAAGATATTGACCATTATTTCAGTAGTACTCCACTTGTACATTAAAAAAGGTTAAGAAATATATTTTCCTTTTATACAATAATAAAATATAAAAATAGTCAGACAAAAAAAATTTAAAATAATCCACTAAATATATTCTTAAGATTATTGTGGAGATATTTGATATGATGAAGAGAGGATTCTGATAATTATATTTCAATTATCTTTTTTTTAAAAAAATTTAGTGAGTTTCAACTATAAGCTTTTTTTAAAAAACATTCATATAAGAAAGGGTGATGTATTTTAATCCCTCTTTTTTCTTTAACATGGTCTACCTCAATTTTTTTTACAATAAAAATTAAATTATCCCTCATGTTTAAAAATAGAGTAAAAAAATTAAATTTTTAGACCATATTCACTAAAATAAAA